>CAUYRT010084020.1:0-80229 GCA_963574885.1 Lepilemur ruficaudatus | reverse complement strand
TCAATACCAGTTTGATGGCGAGTACAAGTGGGGCCCATTCTTCGGGTCTTGTGTCACCTCACTTTGAATAATGGGCTCAAGCTTAATCCAGGATAATATAAGAGGTGCTAACTCACTGTCATTTCTTAAAATTGAGTAATATTCCATTTTAAACATTTTTCTTTGTTTATTTCTTTTTTAGATGGTCCTGGGTTAGTTTTGGCAATGGGAAAGAATAGTGCTAAGTGGGTTGTCATCTTGGAAGCTGTGGATAAGGAACTATATTTGTAAATAATTTAAGGAGAATTGGCATTTCTACAAATCAGTCTTACCTCATTTTGGTACACTTTGTTATATTGTCCTTCACAGATGTTGTGTTTTTTTACAAATTGAAGGTTTATGGCAACCTTGGTAGTCTATGTGTGCCATTTTTCCAACAGTTTGTGCACACTTTGTGTCTCTGTGTCACATTTTTGTAATTCTTGCAATACTTCAAGCATTTGATTATTATTGTAGCCGTTTGGTGATCTGTGGTCAGTAACCTTTCATGTTACTATTGTCATTGTTTTGGGGCGTCACAAACCTCACTCATGCCAGATGGCAACCTTAATGGATAAGTGTTGTGTGTGTTCTGACTGCTCTACCCACCAGCTTTTTCCTAGTCTCTCTCCCTCTCTTCAGGCCTCTCTATTCCTTGAGGCACAATAATATTCAAATTGGGCCAATTAATAACTCCACAATTGCCCCTAAATGTTCAAGGGAAGTAATGCGTCACATGTTTCTCTCTTTAAATCAAAAGCTAGAAAATAATTAAGCTTAGTGAGGAAGGAACGTCAAAAGCTGAGATAGTCCAAAAGCTAGGCCTCCTGTGCCACAGTTAGCCAAGTTGTGAATGCAGAGGAAATGTTCTTGACAGAAATTATAAGTGCTACTCTAGTGAACATACAAATGATAAGAAATCAAAACAACCTTGTTGCTCACACGGAGAAGGTTTGCGTGATCTGGATAGAGGATCAAACCAGACGTAGAACTCCATTAAGCCAAAGTGTGATCTAGAGCAAGGGCCTAACTTTCCTCAATTCTGTGAAGGTTGAGGCAGGTGAGGTAGGTACACAAGAAAAGTTTTAAGCTGGCAGAGGTTGGTTCATGAGATTTAAGGAAAGAAGCTGTTTCCATAATATAAAAAGGCAAGGTGAAGCAGCAAGTGCTGACATAGAAGTTATGTCAGCAAGTTATTGAGAAGGTCTAGCTAATTGATGAAGGTGGCTACACTAAACAACAGATCTTCAGTGAAGATGAAACCTCCCTAAGCTGGAAGAAGATGCCATCTAGGATTTTCATATCTATAGAGAAGAAATCAATGCCTGGCTTGAAAATTCAAGAGACAGTCTGACTCTCTTATTAGGGGCTAATGCAGCTGTGACTTTATGTTGAAGCCAATGCTCATTGACCACTCCCAGAATTCTAGGACTCTTAAGAATTATGCTAAATTTACTCTACCTGTGCTCTGTAAGTAGAACAGCAAAGCCCGGAAGACAGCACATCTGTTTATGGCATTTTTTGCTGAATATTTTAAGCCTACTGTTCAGACGTGATCAGAGAAAAAGAATTCTCTTGTTATATTACTATTCATTAGTAATGCACCTAGTCACATGAGAGTTCTGATGAAGATGTAGGAGTAGATTAGTTTTCATGCCTGCTAACACAGCACCCAATCGGTAGCCCGTGGACCAAAGAGCTATTTTGTCATTTCTTATTTATTATTTAAGAAATAATAAGGCTATAGCTGCCAAAGATAGTGATTCATCTGATGGATCTGGAAAATTAAATTGAAAACCTTCTGGAAAGGTTTCACCATTCCAGATGCCATTAAGAACATTTGCCATTCATGGGAGGTGGTAAAAATATCAATACAATAGGAGTTTAGAAGAAATTGTTCCAACTCTCATGGATGACTTTGAGGGGTTCAAGACTTCAGTGGAGGAAGTAATTGTAGATGTGGTGGAAATAGTAAGAGAACTAGAATCAGAAGTGGAGCCTGAAGATATGACTGAATCACCACAATACCGTGATAAAACTTAAATGAATGAGGAGTTGCTTCTTATGGATGAACAAAGAAAGTGGTTTCTTGAAATAGAATCTACTCCTGGTGAAGACACTGTGAACATTGTTAAAATGACAACAAACTATTTAGAAGCTGACATAAACATAGATGATAAAACAGTGGCAGGGTTTCAGAGGATTGACTCCAGTTTTGAAAGAGGTTCTACGGTTAGTAAAATGGTATCAAATAACATAGCAAGCTACAGGGAAATCCTTCTTAAAAGCAAGAGTCAATCGATGCAGCAAACTTCATTGTTGTCTTATTTTAAGAAATCGCTTCAGCAACCACCTCCCTTTTCAGTCAGCAGCCATCAGCATGGAGACAAAAGCCTCCATGGACAAAAGCAATAAAGTATTTTTAGTTAGGGTATGTACATTGCTTTATTAGATATAATGTAATTGGAGACTTAATAGAGTATAGTGTGAACATAAGTTTTATATGCACTGTGAAATCAAAAAAAATTGATGTATGGCTTGTAATATTCACTTTATTTCAATTATCTGGAACTGAACCCCCAATGTCTTTGAGGTTTGCCTGTATTCTGTTTCCCTGAATAAACATAGCGTACTGCTACATTTGGCACCCTTTTATTCCCTCAACTCTGTCAGTAAATGTTTACCATTGCCTCTATAAAGATCTCGTAAATTTCTGTAAGGTTTCAAGTTAGGTACATTTTAGACATTGTTGCTGTTGTTGATGGTATATTTTCCAATTCACACCTTTTATTTATGTTGGTATTATTGTGCCTGGCTTTTACTGGCTACACATTCCAATCCAGATTTGTGGTACCATATCCCCATATCTCTTGTATTTTTCCAGAGGGTATTAAGGGCTTCTACTTTACCCCTGCACATGATCATGATTTTTTTCTCTCCTATCTCTTATTGTGGTGAATAACACAATATTACTTCTTTTACTAATGTGATATCATCTTGGTATTTTCTGGACACAACCTAATTCTTTACTAATTCACCACTATATTGGGTATGCTATGGAATTGTTTGTGGTATTTGTTTTTGAGTGTTTGGCTCAAGTGTTCATTTTTAAGGCATTCTTATCAAGGAGAGCTACTTTGTTAAAGTGGATGAGTAATTTGTTACTTTTTATACATTTTGGAACTGTTTGCTTAACATGGTGGTTAGTGTTTTCTTCACCATTTGATGCAACAAGCCTCAAAACCTGGCTGGTCTGGAAACATCTTGAAGGTGTATTGGGTTTTAATTACAGTTTTTCTTTGCATTGTTCAGTTAAGTTTTCTATTTTTGTGAGCCATTTTAGTCATTTATATTTCACAAATTTTTTCGATCTCAGTTGGGTTTCTAAATTTAAAGACATACTTACAATAAAATAATTTTATCATTGAAATTCCATAACATATACCATAGTACAGAAAATACAATAACAAAGCCAATATACCTGGCACTCAGTACAAACAGTCCTCAATAGTTACAGTAAGAAGCTTGATCTGATAACGGTTTATTTATTTGTTTGTTTATTGTAAAGATCACTCTAGAGGTGACACTGTACATCAAAGATTATCCAGTTAGAAGATACTAAATGTCTCTTATGTATTTCATGGTGATGTTGGTAGTCATTGAGGATCTTCACTCCCATCAACTAATCCACTAGGGGCTAAAGAATGGTAATTCTATCATTCCTCGCTCTATACTTAGAACCGTCTTTTTTTTTTTTTTTTTGGTCCACTATTTGTTATCGTGATGTAATGGTAAACGTATTTAGTATGTTCTCTTATATTCTTTAAATCTCTCTAGAGGTATATTTTGTAGAATTTTATGATATTTAAATAATATCACTTATTTCTACTTCTTTCCTTTGTAGTTGATAACACCTGCAAAAAGAGTTTTATGTAAATATAGTGTCACAAAAAGGAATACTATGTAAAAAGTGTTATGTAATATTTTCCAAAACTGACGGTTATTAGTTGATGCTACTGTCTTCTAATTCATCATTCTTGCTCTTAGATTCATTATTTTTCAAGTCCTAATTATTTAGGCTTAATATGCTACTATTTCTGTAGCTCTTGACCCATTTGGATGTTTTAAACATTTCTTTTTCTGATAAATCTATTTAAAGATTTAATATCTTTCTGAGTAGCTTTCCTCTGAGTAACCAGGCTGTTGGTGGTAGCCAATACTGTGGAGCGTTATGTGCAGTGTTCAAAATTTCTAAAGGTTGAATAAGTGTCTCCATTATACTCTTAGAATGTTTGAATATATGTATATTGTATACATATATATCTGACAGAATATGACAGAGTTGAATTGTTCCTAGAAATGAAATCAAGGCTTCAAATGATAAAATTGGTCAATATAATTGGCACACTGTAACAATCAAAGATTACCCAGAAAACAGAAATCACCCTAAATGGAGGAAATTCATTACTCAAGAAGTCAAGCGAGGATAGTGAAGCAAATAATACTTAGGAACTTGAGGAAGATTCTTCCACGTCTAGGACAGAGGAACAAAGAGAAAAGGTATTATTACTGGAGACTTGGGAGTTGTGGTCAAAAGGTTGAGGAAACAAGGTTGATCAATATGAAGGAAATTGTAGCCATTACTATAGCCATTGAAGGAGAAGCCACCTGCTGCAGAGAGGAAGGTGGTGAAAAGCTCTGCACATTCCCATCCTCCTGGGATCTCGTATCCAGCTGTTACCATCTGTGGCTGAATTGAGCTGGTATCAGGTGTTGGAAAGAGCAGAGCACAAGAAATGGGAGTCAGACATTTTGTAATGGAGAACAGAAGAAAGGAAGGTTGAAGAACAGATGTGAGGGCAAATAGGTCCAGGGCTAGCATACCTCATGGGCAGAGTGGATGAGAAAAATCATATCTAAACTGATTACAGAATAATGTTTTATAAAATTAATATTCATTCATGTTCAAAGTGATACGTTATCAGACTAGGAAGGAATATCTACAACAACAACAACAACAGTAAACATCAAACATAATTTGGAAACTTTGAAAGGTTTTGCTTTAAAACTGGAAAACAGAAAAGGGTGCTTGCAATCACCATTTCTATTCCACTTTTATTCTTTTTAATTATTATGACTATACACTAGTTGGACACCTTTACAGGATAGATGTGATGTTTGGATACTGGCATAGGAGCTGAATTAATCAAATCTGAGTAACTGGGGTATCCATCACTTCAGGCATTTATCATTTCTTTGTGTCGGGAACATTCCCATTCCATCCTTTTAGTTATTTTAAAGTATTTTCGAACTTACCGTTGATTATGGTCAGTTTGTTGTATTATGAAATATTGCTCATTCTATCGAACAATATTGTTGTACCCATTAGCTATCCCCACTTTATTCCCTCTCACCACTGCCCTTCCCAGCCTCCAGTACCATTATTCTACTCTCTGTCTCCGTGAGATCTACTGTTTTAATATGTAGCTTCTCTATGTGAGAATGCACGATATTTGTCTGTATCCCACAGGTGTGTTTTAATTCTCATTTGCTTCAAGAAACTTTTAAATTTCCTACAGAATGTCTTCATTGACCCACTGGTCCTTCAGGAACATAGTTGTTTCATTTCCATTTCTTTTTATAGTTTCCGATGTACCTCTTTTTATTGATTTCTAGTTTTATTCAATTTTGGTCAGAAAAAATACTTGATATGATTTCATTTCTTTAAAAAAATTTAAGACTCTTTTTGTGGTCTAACATATCATCTATCCTTGAGAATGATTCGTGAACTGAGGAGAAGAATGTTTCTTCTGCAGCTGTTGGATGAAAGGTTCTGTAAATATCTATTAGGTCCATTTGGTCTATAGCGCAGGTTAAGTCTGATATTTCTTTGTTGATTTTCTGGCTAGATGATGTGTCCAATGATGAAAGTGGGGTTTGAGTTTTCCAACTATTGTTATATTGGGGTCTCTCTCTCTTTAGCTTTGGTAATATTTGCTTGATATATGTGGTTACTCCAGTGTTGGGTACATACATATTTAGAATTGTTTTGACCTCTTTCTGAGTTGATCCCTTTATCATTATATAATGACCTTATTTTTCTCATTTTATAGTTTTTGTCTAGAAAACTAGTTTATTTGATAGAAGAATAGCTACTCTTGCTCTTCTTTGGTTTCCATTTGCGTGGAATATCTTTTTCCATCCCTTTATTGTCAGTCAATCTGTGTCTCTATAGGCAAAGTCAGTTTCTTTCAGACAAAGGAAGACAGGAAGGAAGTAATAGTTGGTTCTTATTATTTTATCCAGTTAACCACTCTATGCCTTTTGATCGGAGAGTGTAGTTCATTCCCATTCAATGTTATTATTGATAGGAAAGGGACTTACCACTGCCAGGTTGTTTTGGGAAGTGACCTAAGTGTTCTTCAAGGGATGAGTGGAAAAAGAAAATGTGGTATATATACACAATAGAATACTATGCAGTTTTAAAAGAAGGAATTTCTATCATTCATGAGAACATGAATAGAATTGGAGAACATTATGCTAAGTGGAATAAGCCAGGTACAGAAAGGCAAATACTGAATGATCTTGCCTATATGTGAAATTTCAAAAAGTTGATCTCATGGAAACAGAGAGTCAAAGGAGGCTGGGTGGAGAGGGAGGGTTGGGGGATGGAGATTTGTTGATGAGAGGATACAAAGATTCAGTTAGACTGGCAGAATAAGGGTTAGTGATCTTTTGCACTGCATTGTAACCACAGCTAATGGTGACATGTTGTATGTTACAAAATTGCTAAAATATTTATAAGGTCCTCAGCACAACAAAGATAAGTTGTTGAGGTGTTGATTATGTTAATTACCTTGATTGACCCTTTCTACAATGTATACATAGATCAAAGCATTACATTGTATTTCATAAATATGCACAATTACTATTTGTCAATTAAAAATAAATTTAAAAGACTATGGCAATAACAAATGTATGGTATAGTTGCAGAGCTAAGCAAATAGACTAATCAAACTGAATAGAGTGTCCCCAAAGAGACTCTCTTATACATGGATCCCTTATTATTATATTGAAAATGCCATTTCAGGGAAGTGGAGAAAGAACAACATTTTTACTAAAATAAGACAGTGGAATGACTGGATATACAAATTGAGAAAAAAATGCACTGAAACACTTTTTCTCACCAAACACAAAAATGGATTCTAAGAGGGGTTAAATTCTTCCTTTAAATATTTTATGGTACAATTTTTTTAAACTTCCATCATGGTGGAGAAGAGCAAAAAGAATCTTTGTGTATACTATCAACTAAAGTGACAAGAGCATTGGTCAAGTAGGGCATAGGGAATAATGATACTGCTTTAATTCAAGATACATTATAGAACCAGTAAGAATAGCTCACGAGAAGGATAAGCCATAGCCATGTATAAAACAATACCTTTTTGTAGAACAAAAGCAAAAAGCAAAAGGCACTTACCCTGTGATGCTCCCGTATTTCCAGTAAAGAGGGAAAGTAAATTTTATAGAAATAATTGACCACATTATAGATTTGTATAAGATCTCAGAGAAATAAGTATATTGTTCCTTTAACCCCTGTAGTTCATAACCATGCAACTATTCTGACTTGTTACTTTGGTACCATTATCTGCAATTGTTTTTCTCTACAGTTGATCTATAATCTGATTTTATCCTTCCTCTCTTTCTGTTCCTCTAGTACACGAGTCCATATTCTTGTTTCTGTTTGCTTATGAAGGAGTCCAGCATTGATGTAATGGATTCCTCAAGGGTTTTAGGACACTCCCATTATATTCTCTAGTCAATAACAGGAAAACTAGAGTAGTTTATCCCATTGGAGGACTCCATCATCATTCACTATGTGGATAATTTGCTGGTATCCTCAGATACTAAAGAGCAATGAAAAGTTAATAGTTTGTTACAATTGCTCTATTCTGTTGGAAAAAGAAAAAAACAAGTAATAATAAGATTTTTGCCACCCCCTTTTTCTTGTGGCATTTACCTTAGGAGAATTGTAAATATAAAATCTGTTTATCTTTTAAAAGCTAAACGGGCTGGGACCTGGTGGCTGATGTCTGTAATCCTAGCACTCTGGGAGGCCGAGGCGGGAGGATTGGTTGAGGTCAGGAGTTAGAGAGAAGTCTGAGCAAGAGCAAGACCCTGCTTCTACAGAAAATAGAAAAGTTAGCTGAGTGTGGTGGTGCACACCTGTAGTCCCAGCTACTTGGGAGGCTGAGGCAAGAGGATCGCTTGAGCCCAGGAGTGTGAGGTTGCTGTGAGCTGTGATTACAGCACTGCACTGTATCTGGGGAGTTAGACGGACTCTCTGTCACCATTAGCAACAACAACAGAAAAACTTAATAGGCCTCTTGCTGGTTTGACAACCCGGGATTGTTTTTCCTTTGGATGAAAGCAATTAGCTAACACAGAAGGCCACCCCAATTACTAGGTGAATTTAAGAAGAACTATATGTGACAAATGGTGCCATCAAATCCCCTTCCTTGCAGACTAAGTATTTTTTTTTGTTATGAATATATATTTAATAGTTCGTATCTGAGTGTGGGTAGGCCTGTGACTTGCTCCTAAATAATAAGTTATGGTAAAGGTGATGAGTGTCACCCATATGATTGCATTTTGGGGAAATTATTAGGAGCAAAATATCCTCCTAACTCAAAAATTCCTCTCTACAAAATATGCCCAATAAAAATAAAACAATTCAGACTTAGTAAGGAAAGACTTCTTGAAAAAGATTTATTGCGAAGGACGAAAGGTACTTTGGGAATAGGCTATATAATTGAGTGAGATTCTTTCTGTCTTTGCTGTCTCTTTGGTTAGCACATAGTCTGTTATGTGCATCATATTCCAGTTTAATGGTTGTTTAATAATAAAATTTTTATTTTTTATATATACTTTTATAATGTTTACATAACGTTGAATTTTATATAAGCCTTGTGATCTTGGAAAACAGTGAAGATTAAGAAATCCCCATTCCTGCACCCTCTGCCCCCTTACTTTGTGGTCTAGCAGAAGAAGATGTACTGGTAGAACACACTCTTCCCTGCATGGCTTACATAAGATCCGTGGATGGTCCTCTTGTTTACTGGTAACAAGGTCAGAAGCATATTCCCCATGTTTGCCTTTGTTAACTTAACTGCTTGTCTCTGCTAATCAATGTAAATAAAATGTTTGCTGACCAAACTTTGGTTAAGCTTCTGTTCATCCTCCAGGCTCATGAACTTTGTCCCATCCTCACCTGAGCCAGTAAAGAACCCCTCTTGAGAATAGCTTGGCCTCAGGGTAAAAATTCTCTGATCCGCTGTCAAATCACACAACCCTTTCATCCCACTTCCTCACATACCTGGTTCTTTCTAGCCTTGTTTACTCCTCTCTACAAAAGAAAAATTCTTAATTGTGAGTACCTGTGGTGTTTGTTTATTTCCTTCTTGAGATACTTCACTTAGGATAATGGAAACCATTATCCTAAGTGAAGTACGTCCTAGTGTTTTTCATTTCAGTTATTGGAACCATGATTTATTGAGTTACACAGATCAAAAAACTAGGATCCATTTACATTTTGTTTTCTCCACCACCACACTATCCAAAACCTCTGGATGGAGGCCTGTCACTAAGATATATTTTAAATCCAACTATTTTTCCTTCCTTCATCATCATCATCCAGGTCCAAGTCGCCACCGTCTTTCCCCTGCACTGTAGCAATAGTTGAATAGTCTGTCTACAAACAGTTTTCATCCTTTCAATGTAGTCCCACGCAGTAGCCTGAGAAGTTTTTAAAAATGTAAATCTATTTTTGTCATTCTCTGCTTAAAACACTCTAAAAGTTTCCTTTTATACTTAGAACAAAAATACCTGACTCTGGCCTACATAGCACAGTAGGTTCAGTCTCCCTTTCTACCATCATATCCTACCATCCTCCCCTTCTGTTCCTGTGCTTCAAGCACACTGGTCTTCTGGCTTTTCTCAGTCATGCCATGCTTTTCCCTCACAGATCTTCAGTGAACACTGTGATTACTATTCAGCAAATACTCGTTCTCTGCCTCCCCCCAGAGTGCATGAAATATACGCACTCAGTCTTTGACCTTCACTTTGGCTATGCAACTTACTTGGGCCTGTGGGAAAACAAAAACATGATATGTGCTTAAAGCAGGGAGCTTACACTCTTGCTCTGCTGCCATTGCTATAAAAAGAACTTTTCCTGGATGGTCCCAAAAATGAAGAAGGACATAGAGAGCAAAGCTGTCCCAGCTGATTTGAAAGTCTTCAGTGTGAAGCAGAGATTGCTGAGCTTAAAGCAGGGTCACCCTCCCTAACTCACAGACATACAAAAATGAAATTAAATGACTTGTTTTAAGTGACTGAGTTTTGTGGTAGTTTGCTACATAGCATTTTTTGGCAATAGCTGGCTGATATGACCATTAATTTTAAAACTCATCTCATTGCCGCCCCATTCATTCTCTATGGTTTTTATTTATTTTTATTTTATTTATTTATTTATTTTATTTTATTTTATTTATTTTATTTATTTATTTATTTATTTTATTTCCATTTATTTTTGCCTTCTGTAAGTAAAAACAGGGATATTTTTGTCCTGTTTTCCTGAGTTATCAGAACATAAGTAATTCTTTTACATTGTAGACATTCAGTAAATATTGATAATGAGAAGAATTAATGAACTAATGAAATCCTAAGCACCCGTCTCTGATGGTTGTAGGGTACCTACATATCCCTCACCTTTCACAAGGACATTTTTATTCTCCCATCTGTGAACAATGAAACCTAAGAAGCAAATCTTTTCTTTTTCTGAGATATTCCTAGCCAAATTAGGTAGTTTGAGAGAAGTATTCCCTTTAAAGAGTCTTGAATATTGTTTTTAGTTGCCACTGACATTTTGTACGTCGCCATTGAGGAAAAGTGGGTTAAAGCCACATGTTAGTGCCTCCAACAATTTGTTCAGAAAGCATAGATACTGGCAAGTTGTCAGAGGCAGAGGACTAGATAAAACAATACAGCTTTCTGAGTCTAGAAACAGCCATGGTAACCAATAACACAGACCTTAAAGCAATCTAAAGATTGAACCTGAAATTCAATAATTTAAAACTTATGCTATGACAGGCACTATGCCAGGTTTATTTGATTTCATGTAACATAGCATACTATGAAACAAGGTTCACAAGATGATATTATTCCCATTGTGTAGGTTAAAAAATTGAAATGAAATGTAAAGAGTTTAAGCAAGGATAAGAGAACTTCTTGAGTAGAGCGTGGATAGGATTGAATAATGCTTTCATTTCTAAAGCAGCAGCTAATCTTTGTAACATTAATACCAGATCCAAGCAACAAGTCAAAGAAAATCTTGTTTTAACATGCTGTAGAAAACATTATGCCAAGCAAAGGATAGGCTAAAACTGTCAACCTAAAGGTACATTTAGCAAAAAAAAAAAAAAAAATAGATATAATTTTGATTCTTATTCATCAGTTTAACCACATTTTTCTCTCTTTTCAGGCTTAAGTATGTTACACATCTTAAATATACAGACTTTTGATCTTATAGTCCTTATTATAACAAGGACTATGTAAAAATTAAATGAGTTCTGCATACATTGAATTGTTTTAGCTGGAGCAGACAATTAGAACGTACAGCTGGAAGAATCAGGGAGAGAAAGTGAGGTTGTAGCCTGAGGGGAGACGCAGCCAGTTGCCTGGGAAGGAGAACATTTCCCACTTTGTACTCTAGGTGGCGACACTAGTATGCATAGAATGGAAACACCAGCTAAGAACTTTTGCAGTGCTAGGCCATATTTTAATGCCATCATAATTCATTGACCCCAACAATGTTAAAACTAAAAAGAGATGTATAAAAATGTCTTTTATTTTCATTTCACAAAGAAAGAAACACAGGCTCGGATACTGTAAGTGGATTACAAATTTTCTTCACCTTCCCATCCTTAATTACATATATCCTAACTGCTCAGAGTCTGACCTCACTTCTTTTCCCAGGGGAAGGTTTCTCTCCAACATCAGTTAAGCTATTTTGAAAAATTCATTTATTCTCTATGAGTTTCTCTATTATTAATACAGCATCCACACAAGTTGGAACACATCCAAAAGATTACTATAAAACAGGCTTTCCTATTGGACAAGTTTCTTTTTTTTTTGCCTTTATTCTGTGCAATGTCTTGATTTTGGCATGATCATTTCTGTTGCTGTCTTCCAGTAAACACAAATCCTTTAGCTCCTAAATCGTGGAATCTGTACTTATAATGTTTTGTTTTACTATGGAACATCATCGCCTTTTTTCTATGTCCTCGCTGGCCCTGAAGTTGGATGAACATGGTCATAAGTCAGGGGACCATACTCAAATGCCTACAAAGACTAGGCAGATAACATGTCTCACTTAAGTCCTATTTAAGGTGGCCATCTGCTTGCTATTGAGTGTCAGACGATTTCTCTGTACCTGAAAACATAAATCCTGGATGACAAAATTTCTGGGGTTTTTTAGAATTTTTCAGAAATTAATATTTTTATAGAAATCTTATAATCTTTAAATACAAATATTTACTTCAAAATTTTTTTTCACAATGCTATGCAAATTGAAATGTGTATATACTGAGTTTATTTAGCCTCAAGATCCACCATTTTACTAGCGTCTGATTTGAATCTTATTTCTGTAACTGTCTACTTTTGTGGCTTTAGATTTTAATTCTCAGGGCCTCAAACCAGGGTGATTGGAATATCCATCACCTCAAGCATTTATCATCTCTTTTTATGTTAGGAACATTCCAATTCCACTCTTTTAGTTATTGTAATGATTATAGCTACTTTGTTGTACTCTCAAATGTCATTTCGTCTATATAACCATTTAATTATGAATATATTTTTGCATGCATTAACCGTCCCCACTTTATCCCCAGTTTCTGGTAACCACCATTCTGCTCTATGAGATCAATTGTTTTAATGTTTAGCTCCCGTATCTGAGTGAGAACCTGCAAGATTTGTCTTTCAAAACTTTTCTCTTTTTAATGCAAACATTTAAATCCATAAATTTCCATTAGATTTTGGTTTCAGCTGTTTTCCACTAATTTTGCTGAGGTGTACTTTAAGTGCTATTCATTTAAAATATCTTCTATGTTAAACTCATATCAAAGATCTTCTCTGACCACAGCGGCATAAAAACTAGAAATAAATAATAGGAGAAATTTTGAAAAATTCACAAGTATGTGAAAATTAAACAACATGCTCCTATACAACCAGTGGATCAAAGAAGAAATTAAAAGAGAATTTAATAAATATCTTGAGGCAAACTAAAATGGAAACACAACATACCAAAACTTATGGGATGCAGCAAAAGCAGTTCTAAGAGGGAAACTTAACAACAATACACACCTACATCCAAAGTGAAGAAAAATACCAAATAAACAACCAAAGTTTACAACTCATGAGCTAGCAACAAAAGAACAAACTAAGCCCAAAATTAGTAAAAAGAAGAACAAAATAAAGATCACAGAAATACATGAAATAGAAACTAGAGAAACAACAGAAAAGAATGGAGAGTTGTTTTCTTGTGAAGATAAACAAAATTAACAAACCTTTAGTTGACTAGAAAAAAAAGAGGACAAACAAACAAAATCAGAAATGAAGAAGACATTACAAATGATAATACAGAATGCAAAACATTGTAAGAGATTACTATGAATAATTATATGCCAACAAATTGGATAACCTAGAAGCAGTGGGAAAATTCCTAGACATATCCAACCTACTAAGACTAAATCATGGAGCAACCGAAAGCCTGAACAGACCAATAATGAGATTGAATTAGTAATAAAAAATCTCCTAGCAAAGGAAAACCCAGGACCTCATGGTTTCATTGTTAACTTGTAAAATTTTACCAAACACTTAGAGAACTAATACCAATCCTTCCCAAACTATTCTAAAAAATCGAAGAGGAGTAAATACTTCCAAATTCAATTTATAAGGCCTGCATTACCCTAATACCAAAGCCAGATAATGACATTACAAGAAAAGAAAATTGCGGAGTACTATCCCTGATGAACATAAATGCAAAAATTCTCAACCAAATACTAGCAAACCAAATTCAACAGCACATTGAAAGAATCACTCACCATGATAAGTAGGATTTTTCCCTAGGATGCAAAGATTATTCAACATATGCAAATCAATAAATGCAATACACCACATTAACAGAATGAAGGACAAAAACCATATGATCATCTCAACAGATGCAGAAAAGGTGTTCTACAAAATTCAACATCTTTTCATAGTAAAAACTATCAACACATTAGGTATAGAAAAAATGTACCTCAACACAATAAAGACCACATATAAGAAGCTCACAACTAACATTATTATACTCAATGATGAAAAGTTGAAAGCTTTTCCTCTAAGATCAGAAACAAAACAAGCATGCCCACACTTGCCACTTCTATTCAACATAGTACTGGAAGTCCTAGCCAGAGCAATTAGACAAGAGAAAGAACTAAAAGACATCCCAATTGGAAAGGAAGTGTTAAGTTTTAGTCTGAAAATGTCAATCCTTGGCATGCTCATGGCCAATGAATGACCAGATGTGCCAAAGTTAGGCAAGCATGAAAATGAGGTTTATTGAAGAGAGAAAGATAAAATGATAGGACAAGAGCAAGATATAGGTTTACAGAGCATGGTATATATGCCACAGATGATGACTGGACCCATTGTCACAGCAAAGGGAGAGCCAAAGGAAGGGCACAAAAGAGGGGCTTGTTTCATAGTATCTGGATTGGGACCTCCCTCATGGTCCAGAGGTCATCATAGAACCACTTTGATTGGACAATTGGGAGTCACATGACCTGAGTCTTAACTATGAATGTAGATTGTTCTACGTCAATTTCCAGACTCTATGGTACCTATGCTGCTTGGCCATGGGCTAGAGAGTCCTCTGTATTGTTTTGCAGCTGGTGCACTAAGTTATGATTGGCAGATTCATAGGGTATTCCCTCCTCCCCCAGGTATGGAAAATTGGGGTTGGGCAGGACCATGATGGGGGCAACAGCACCCACTTTCATCCCTAGGAGACCTGGAATACCTCACTGTCCATTACTGGGTATATATAAAAAGGAAATTAAATCACTATGTCAAAGAGGTATCTGCACTCCTATGTTTATTCTCAACAGTCCAGACATGGAATCAACCTAGGTGTCTATCAGTGGATGAGTATTCAGCCATGAAAAGAAGGAAATTTTGTTGTTTGAAACAACATGACTACACTTCAAGGACATTATGTTAAGTGAAATAAGTCAAGCACAGAAAGAAAAATGCTATATGATTTTACTCATATGTGGAATGTGAACTCAGAGAAGCAAAGAGTAGAATGGTGGTTACTAGGGCCTGGCGTGGTTCAGCGGGGAGGAGTTGGGGGTGGGAAGATGTTGGTTAAAAGATACACAATTTCACTTAGGTAGGAGAAATAAATTCAAGAGATCTATTGTACAACATGGTGACTGTGGTTAACAAATTATTATATTCTTGAAAAATGCTGAGAGAGTGGATGCAAAGTTTTCTCATCACAAAAACAACTATTGAAGGTAATGAATGTGTTAATTGGCTAGATTTAGTCATACCGCAATGCATATATACTCCAAACAATGCATTGTACACTGTGAACACATATAGTTTTATCTGTCAATTAAAAAAAAAAAAAGAATAGCAATGTATTTATTTATGCCAAAATCTTTAACTACCACAGTGTCTGCTCTCACACCCTTAGACCAAAACATTCTTTCATTTTACACAGCCTATTATAATCAGGAATTGTGTGAAAGTAACGTTAGCACATAGACTGTTAAATGGCAAGAATGGTTTGGGCACCACACTCTAGTAATCTAATGCTTCATCTCCACATTAATAATAGCTAATATGTATTCGCCATTATTTTCTTACAGCATCTCTGTGTGGTACAATTATATCCCTGCTTTACAAATAGAGACGCAGAGGCACAGAGATTTTGAGTAAATAGTAAGTGGTAGCGCTGGGTAGCGCTGGGCTTCAAACACATCTCTTCTGACTCAGGAGTCCAAGTTCTCAATCGTTCTGCTATAAGAATATGCAGAGTCCGCAATATATCAGTACCTGATACCCATCTCAGGATGGCCAATACTAGTGTTGAGATTGTTTGGATGCATCACTTCCTTCTCTCCATTTTTCTGTGCTTCAGTGGCTAGCCAAGGTCGTTTTGACTGAGATATTATTTCTTTAGATATGATAATATAGTCAATCATGTTTCAGTGAAGTTTGATCAGGTGGTTTTGAATAACTGTCCTTAAAATTTATTATTGTTAATTTATAGAGAGTTCTCAACCTAGAACACAGTGGGTGGTCTGCATTCAGATATGTTATATTTGGTTTTAGCATTTTTAAAAATGTAATTTGTTGCCATTCATTTAATCTGGCAAATTTTCACTTCAAAAAAATCAGATTTTCCTGGTTTCTTTTGAAAAAATCAGAAACTCTAGAAATAATGGACCCATGTTCCACATGAGGCAATCTATTAGAGCTATCTAGGTCACTATATTTATTAGTATAACCTGCTTAACACCCTCAGGCATTTTAGTTGGCAACCTCTGGTATGTAGTTTCACTTGAAAGAAAATGATTGCTGATGTCACTTTGTGAAAATATCTATGGATCTACCTTGTTCTTTTAAATATTCATATCAAGTAGTCTATAATGGGGTGCATTATTTATTTAAACATTCTATTAAAGCACATTCAATACATTTCTTTATAAGAGGCAGCTTATTATAATTGCTAAAAGCGTGGTTTTACATCACTGCTGTGCCGCAGAGCAGTTTTGTGACTTCAAGCAAGTTATTTCACTTCTCTGTTCCCAGTTTCTCTTAACCATAAAATGGATTTCAAAATGAGCCAATCTCATAGGCTCTTAGAAGCATTAAGGAAAGTGCCCGACATATAATAAGTGGTTGTTAGGTAATTTGTTTTTCACTATTGCACACGATGATGCAAAGTACACCTTTTTGGACATTTATAATACTGTACTCCTTTAGGTTAGATTTTTAGAAGTAGAACCATTAAGTCAAAAATATGTATGTGTTAAAGTTTTACAGATAACATGTTTACAAATTATTATTCAAACAGGGAGTTTTAATTAAATATTCCTCAGTAGGGTGTGCTTGGTAGATTCGGGGGATTATTACTCTTTTAAAATTTGGCCAATCTAATGTTTAAGAACTGACTTACCTTTGTTGTTTTATTTTGCTTTTCTCTGATATCCAGTGAGTCTAATTGTAATGGTTATTTAACTCTATGTTCACTAATTCACTCCAAAACTTAGCATCTTAAGACATTTATTAACTAAGGCAGTTTGTTAAGAGTCAGGAATCTGGGAGCAGCTTTGCCGGTGGTTCTGTCCCAAGGTCTCATAAGATTTCAGGTAAGCTGTAGGCGAGGGCTGCAATCTCTGAAGGGACTGGAGTATCTTCTAGACTGACTCTTATGGCCATTCGCAGGAGGCTTCACTGCCTCACCATGTGTGCCTCTCCATAGGCTCACAGTATGGCTTCCCACAGAGCGAGACAGAAGCCACAGTCTTTTTAAACCTAATACTGAAAATGATACACCATCACTTCTACCATTATTTGGTAAATGCAAGTCACTAAGTCTAACCCACTTCTGTTCATCAGAAGTGTGTTACTGAGACCTGTCTACACTCAAGAAAAAGGGAATCAAGCTTTTTCTATTGAAGGGAGGAGCATTAAAGAATCTATGGACATATTTTTTAACATTTTAACACTGAACTTCTTTAATCCCCCTGTGAATTTTATGCTCACATCAGTGACCATTTTCTAAATTGTAGTTTTTAAGGTTCTGTTACACATTAAAGTCAGCCTTGTTATCATATTAAAATCTAAACCACTGTATTGGGGTAGCAATATAGTCACTTTAAAAAATTTCTCCTATCAATTATTTAAGTAAATGCTTATATTATCTAATATCAACTTTCCCTCTCTTCTTCACCTCCCTCCTCCTTGTTATAGTGTGGAGCGTGAGGAAAGACCACTTGAGACCAGATTATACCAAATTATGAGTCTTTAATAGCTGGCCAGCAACCATCCCTGCTCTGGCAGAGTCCAGATATAGAGAAATGGCCATGAGCCGAAAAAGCAAGGAGCTCTTATACTATTCTAAATTGAGACCATGTGACATTAGGCACATAGGGTGGGACAAGATTACATCATAGCTGTGGGGCCTGGGACCAGCCTCAGACCACCTGTTCTGATTACAATCTTTGAGCAAGCAAGTTTACAGAAGCAGATAGCATCAGTTAAGTCGAGGAACATTCTTTCATGGGTTAAGCAGGCACAGTAAAATGTAACTGCAGGCAGCTGGGAAATTTAAATAATCAATCAGTTACAAGTTAATTACTTTGTTTTTCACCTTGACAGGGTACATCGTTCTCTGCAGACATAGGTCAAGTGGACATAGGTCAACCCATCAGGCAAGCATAGGCTTTCAAGTGGGCCTTTCAAGTGGGCCTTTACACTCCTTATCTACAAATACAAAGCAGCCCTGCTTACAGAAAGTACTAGAAAGGAAAAATGAAAACTGTGAACAGTTTACTTCCAAGTAACCATTTACTTAAATAATTGTTACTCCCGGATCAAAATGCATGAAAATAGTTTCTGGTGAGGTCTCTCTTCCTGGCTTATAGACAGCCGATTTCTGGCTGTATCCTCACATGACCTGTTATCTGTTTATGAGTGGTGAGAGAGAGAACTTAGGTGTCTCTTCCTCTTATCAGGACATGGCTCTATTGGAGCGCCTCACCCTTAAGACCTCATTTAACCTAAAGGCCCTATCTTCAAATACAGTCACATTGAGGTTAGGGCTTCTACAAGTGGATTTTGGGAGGAACAAAATCCAGTCAACAACAATTGGTAGTCAGTAGTGCCCTGATACATATGAGGCTAATATGTTCTCCCTATTACAAGCAAGAAAACTGGTACAGTGCTAAATACAGATTACATTAACAAATCTTTAAGAAGTTTAAAAAGGAGAACAGTCCCAACTTTATTTAGTAAAAGATATCAAGTAAAGAAAAATTTCCAAAGGCAATTTAAGTGATTATATGATAATTCTAAGCCATTATTGTTGTTAACATCTATAAAATAGCAATAATACCTACTTCTCAGAGTTATTGTGATTTTCTTAACTGTCTTTAATAAATGTAATTACTTCCACCTTTCCCCATATCACCACGGTACTCTATAAATAGCTCAATTCAAGGAATATTTTATATTATAATTGTTTTTCCCATTCAACTGAAGATTTTGAAAGCCAGACTGTGCTTTCTCATCTTTGAATACCAGGCTTTTAATTCAGTGCCTTGAATGCTCTAGGTGTCCATTAAACACCGACAGTATCAAAGAACCGATTAGCTTCAAGTCAATGTTTCCGTTAAACATGAACCAAACATAAATGGTAAGGAATAATGATTAGTAAATTCATTAATTAAAATTCTGTTTGCCTGTTTTTAACACTAATATTTGAACTATTTTTTAACCTTTGCTAAAAATTATCAGCATTTGTCATTACATAACATTTTCTTCAAATTCCCACAGATTCACACTTCAAATTCCTGCTCACACAATGCCTTATAAGGAAGAAAACCAAGTGCAATGTTTTTATTTTTGGTGTGAGTACTATTTGAAGCAAACCCCAGGGTTATAAATTACCAAATGAATGTCCTTTGCAATATTTTTTAAATGCTCTGAATTGAAAAATATTCAAATTATTTCACCCTGTACAAATAGTAGCTTCTGCTGTTCTGCTTTTGTTTCTCTTTTCTTTTCAACACTCTTATACCAATTCTCTGCAGCAAACCTCTGTCATCTTGAACTGCCTAAAGTAGTGCCTAATACCCTGACATGAAACATGTGGTATTAGCTTTTCTTTCCATATCCTTGCCCATTTGTTAAATAATAGTTCTGAATTTTAAAATTATTAGTCTTGAGACATTAAAATGTGAAGAGTAAATTTCTAGTAATAAGAACACCACACATCTCTATAAGATATTGTTTTTTCCAAAAAAATTCCACTAGTGCTTCATGAGTTCATGAAATTTCCTTTCTTTTTTTAAATTCATATTTTTATTTGATAAATCATAATTTCAAAATAACTAACAGAGTAAATTTCAAACATCTTATTATAAAAAAATGATAGGTAACTGAGATGATGGTATTTTAATTAGTTTGATTTGATCATTCTACATTGTTTACATGTATAAAAACATCACATTTTAACCCCCCCATAAGTCAAATTTCTTGACATTGGATGAAAACTATTTTGTTCCTTCATAAACTATGAAATAGAGGTGAGATTTGAGCCCTAGGCATTTAGATGATTGCAAATAGGTCAAGCATAAAAAGTTATATAATTTAAAAAGAATACTGCATCAGGAGAGTTGTGCTCCAACCTTACCACTGTGTGAAGATAAGTAATTAATTTATTCTCTCTGGACACAGAATTCTTAGCAGTATAATGAGGATTTGTATGAATAAATTCTAAGGTCTGCGTTAGTCCCTAGACTTTTATTTTGTTCTATTTTATATGTCAATTGAAAATAAGCTATAACTGAGTTATTACTGTAATCAACAAGGTCTAGTTTTGGTTCTACTCCATGTGAATAAATATCCTTGAGTAAGTATACTTATCTCTAGGTCTCATGTTCCTCATTTCTATAATGAGAGATTTGACATAGAGGGTATCTATGTTTCTTACCAACTGTAAAATCATCTTTGATTCTAGTTTGGCCTTGATTTTGTTTTCAGTAATTATACAATCATCACACAACTCTCAACCTCAGTTTCCTTATTGATAAGACTGAGAAAATGTTTCTTTTCTGTTGACTACACTGGGATTGTCAGGGTGGCAGTTAGCTCTGAGTTCTTGGTGTGCTCTTAGCCAAAGAATGATCAGACACACCAAAGTGTCAAGTACAGGCTATTATCTTGGAAAAATCACCAGCAGGGCAAATACAACTGGAGGTAACCCCAGGCAGGACAGTAGAGAGAGAAAGACCAACTCATTCTCTGGCTAACTGACTGACCCATTCTCTCAGAATTTCCAGATTGTTTCCTTCTATTAGCTCAGTCTGGGGGTGGGCTCTCAGGAGGTGTGTGATGTTATCAAATGAACAGGTGTCCTTAAAATTCCATCTGCATATATGAACTCCCTCTCTGAAAGTCTACCTGGGGCGGCGGGGGCAGTGAACCACAATGCAGATTCAAGTTAATGGCATAATAATTACCCTTAGATTACTCTAAATCACTTTCTAAATCCCAGATTGATAAAGCATTCCCTCCTTCCCCAGGTGTAGCAGTTGCTTAGGATAGGATTAAGGGTGGGATATCACCAAACGGAGTGCCCACCCTTATCCTTCTTCCCACGTGGAGCGATTGCTGGCGACAGCTTCAAAGGCAGGCACCTTGTCCCCAGGAGAGCAAGAGATCTTATCTAACAGGATCAAATAAGATACCAAATATAGAAAAATGCCTTGTGTAAAGCACTACAACATAATACTATGATATTATTTACTATAGCAGGTGAATGTATATTCGGTGTGTTTATATACTTACATGCACATATTTTATTTCTTAAAGTGTTTGTGTGTAACAGCTTTCAAATGTTTCTGTGAAGTTAAACAATATCTAGTAGCAGCCAGCCTGGTATGGATTTGTCAGTTTATCTTATTAGAGTCAATAACAGCCATGGCTACTACCTAAAGAAATCTTGGCCTTTTATTTAGGACACACGTATCTGACCAACACCCAACCAGTCAGCCATTCAGACTCTGAGTTTAAATTGTTAAAAGCTATTTTTAATGGAAACGCCTATAGACTCTGGATGACTAATTAGACACCTGACTATATAACTTCTACAAAGCTTAGGAGTGTCATTCTAAACTTTTATGAAGAATCAAAAGAACATTGTCACCATAGAATCCTAGAGCTGAAATGGAATCTGTTTCTGGCATTTACCCAAACCATTCAAGATAGTTATTTCTTCCATGTTTAAAACGTCTTAGAGAGGTTATTTTACAATCCATTACACCTACATCCATTATTTAAAAGTCTCTGTGAAAAAAGCCACAAAGCACATCCATTTCAATTTTTAGACATGGTTTCTATTACCATGAGCAAATTTAAGACAGCAAAGGACTGAAGAAGATAGATACTCATTGCAGATAATATCAATAATTATAATAAATGTAGTCATGGTAGTAGTAGCAGCTCTGGAATTCAGTTTAACCATTTATCCTCCACTAACTTTTTGGGAAGTTTTCTACCTTATGCTACAAATCCTGATTTTCCAAAGATTCTCACCCAAATTCTGGCCCCACCGTTCTAGCCAGCTCTAATTATTTCTGAGTTCTTCTCTCTTGTTCCATACAAAAGAGGTTCTGCATCTTATTATTTTTCCCCTAATTGATAGTGGGGTTTTGAGTAAATCAGATAAACTGATTGATTATTACAACCTATCTAGTATGCTATTTCCTCACAAATTACCATGTAAATGGTGACAAATTGGCTCACAGTCAAGTACCTGTGTAATCCAAGACTGGGAATTTCAGCTCTACTGTTCTTTTTACGCAAGCCCTGGGGAAAACTGGCTCTTACCAGCACAGACACCTATGATAATTATACCAGGAAGCCAATTTAATCATTAAAATGTGAAAAGACTATTGCTAGCAATAAGAATAAAATACATCAGAAAAAATCATTTGAAACTTACATTTAATAAGAAAATCAGGGTGCATTATTATTTTTTTCTTCATTTTTCAGATCAGAAAACAGGCTCAAACAGGTTAAGTAATTTACCCAAGGTCTCTACTGGGAAGTGGAAAAGCTATGACTTGGATCTCTGTCTGTGTAGCTCCAAAACTCATACTCTTTTAACTCCAATGCCTTATCTGCCACCCTTTTAGTGGCACTGTATCTGCTAAAGCTAAAAATCAGAAAAGCTTATCTAATAAAGAGCCTTGAATACCAAGCTACAGAGTTTGCACTTAATTCCTAAAAAGTATAAAAATGATTTAATGGGAATGAGAGTGGTATTTTTAAAAGATTAGTTTTTATTATGTACTGGAGGAAGAAGATAGTTGAGACACTGATACAAATGGTTAGGATGTAGTACCAAGACTTAGCTTTCCATTCTGCTCATGCATAGGTCAGCCCAAATAATTCTGAAATTTAGTTGTCAGAAAGTGAATCAAGACTTATTATAATATGAAGACAGGCTAGGTATATGCCTTAAAAATAACTAGACCAAAAATTGAGACATTTATTTTCTTGATTGTTCCTTCAAAAACAGGGTTTTCTATCAGAATGATAGAATGTTTCATCAGAATGTTTCTATCGGAAACATGTTTTAACACTGTTTAGCTTTGGATATCAACTCAACCCACAGATTAAATAATTCTCATTTAATTCATTTAATATTCATTCATTCTTCCATTATCAAGTATAATGTACCATTTTCAATGTTGATTTTCCATATGTTACTCTAACTATGTAAGGGAATACATCTTTTCTATCTATTTTGACTGAGTTTCATATTCATAGATGAGTGAAAGAGCATTCTATATTCTACCATCAAAACCTTTTTTACACATTTTATGTTTTAAGAAAAATAGAAATTAATATAGATAAGTAACCATCTTTCTTCTATGAAGATTTCCTATTGGTTCAAAAAATAATTGATATATTCTTATAGTTTTTTAAGGTATAATTTTCAGGAAGCTAAAATTATGCATTTCATAGAAATATATAGTGGGCAAGTGTCAAACATTGACTTAACTCATTAATGAAGAATCCAGCAAAATTATAAAGCTGGTCCAAAAGTGGGTAGGAAAGACTTATATATGGATAGTAAATTAAAGACAGAATGCTGAGATAAAATTAAGTGTTTTAAAATTAGTCCATGTCCTATAATGTAATAAAACCATAACCTTTGAGTTATCTTTTCTACTAGACAAAAATCATTTGTATTGCTCTTGAACAAAAAATTTCACCCATTTGTTTGAATAATTTAACATCTAATTTCAAAGTCTCAGCCTAATCAAAACATAGTGAGTAAAAGAAAAAAAAATGAGTTCTTTCAGAGAATTGGATAATTTTTGAGAGAACTAGATGATGCTCCATTATGTCTTTGTAAGAACATGCAGTCATTCATTTGTCTTATATTCAAGTCCGAGATAATTTTCCTTATCACCTTCTATCCCATAGTAAAAATAGTTATTAGTACTTAGGCTAATGCTATGTGTCAGCCCTTTGTATGCATTATTTCACTTAGTTCTGAAGATGTATATCAACGAGCATAAGGCTTTTTATAAAACTTATTTCTTTGGGAAAAGTTCTTATTAGAAAAAGCTTGGATGAGAGTTTGAATATTTTGGAGGTTATTGCTATACATAACCAAATGTATTTCTAAAAATGACATGCCAATTCATACTACCCAGAGTAGTATACTCAACTATCATCATTTTAAAAATGAGCCAATTTGGTGGATGCAAAGTAAAATCTTGTTTCAATTGAACTATACAACATCTGGTTATTAGTGAAGGTGACTTTTAAAACATGGTTTCAGTTGCATGAGGTGGCACATGCCTGTGATCTTAACTACTGGGAGGCTGAGGCAAAAGGATTGCTTGAGTTCAGGAGTTCCAGGCTGAGTTCCAATGTTTGCACATGTAAATAGCCACTGCACTCCACCCTGGGAGACACAGCAAGACTCTGTCTCTAAATAAATAAATAAATAAAATTAAAAAAAAAGCATGGTCTTGTTATTTTTTTAATTGTTTGCTTATTTTTCTATTTAGGAAATCAGTGTCCATTTTTTTATTATTTCTTTCAGCTTTTAACATCTGAGAGACATTAACCCTTTGCTTTTTTCCCCCAGCTTTATTGAGGTGTAATTGACAAAAATTGTATACATTTAATGTGTACAAACCCCTTTGTCTTCAATTCTTATACATCAAAGAGCTCGTCATGAAAAGTATTAATAAGACACTTTATGTGAAGATTAATAACATCCTATATGAGATTCATTTATGATAACTTGAAACGCAACATAAAATTATGCTAGTAAAGACGTAATGTTGTTTCCTCTTTTTCCATTGAAACTCTTTTATTAAAAAATTCAATACACATACAGGTATAAAGTGTTAATAAGGGTGGAGAACAGAAACTGCAGTAAACACAAGGACATTTGTAAATGAAAAATTCTTAGAAACTTGACTACAATAAATATATTAATAGGCAAACAGTACAGCTTTGGGGGATTATATTACGAACAACTTAGAATAACTAGGTAAACTTCCATAATAGTTTAAATCATTTTTTGGAGGTGCTAGTAAAACAAAAACAAGAACTGAAACAGAAGTACACCAACATTCTGTAATTTATATTGCATCTAAAGTGCATACGGAAAATGTATATATACATACACCTTTAAGCTTATATACATAAAGATGTTTACATATGTATTTACATAACAACATACGTCATTCCTACTTTTCATATTTTAAAGGTTTTCTCTGGAACCATTGACCATCAATCCATTTTAAGGTGGATATGTATTTAAAATTATCTTATTTACCAGGAATATAAAAAGGTAATTGAATTATGACATTGGCTACCATAATGTTTTTTATTTCATAACAATTTTGGGTATACATAGCTATCATATATAATAAATTATATAACATTATAAAGAAAAAGTAAAACATTTTACATAATAACATACAAAACATACATGTGTCTAAACATATAGAAATAAACATAAAATACAGAAAACTAGAGAAGAATTATGATAGTAATGAAAAAACTGATTAATCTGAGCGATGTAGAATACTGCGTAAATCGTTGTGAATAAGGATCACAGAAACCTTTGGGATCACTTTTTGTTGGCTGTTGTTGCGAGTGGGGGTGAGCTCCCCAAAAAAGTGTGAGCCATTTATATTCTTTGCCAAGGCACAGAGCCTCGCCAGCCAGAAGTGTAACTCAGAATGAACCCACAGTCTATTGGTTTGCCTTTCCCTGCTTCCCTCCCTCCCCGTCCACCGCTGCGGAAGCCCTCGATTAGAAGCGTGGCGCGGTGGCGGTGCGGAGTGGTTAGGGGGCGAACCCTAGACATAAGGTCCTGGGGAAACTCTCTCGGCCCTCGACCCTGGACAGCGCTTTCCCAGGGCCGCCTCCCTCGCCCGGCTCTGTCCCCGCACGCTGCCCGGGTCATGGGTTCGAGCTCTCCTGGGACCAGGGGAAGGCCGCCCTGCCCTGGACTTTCGCTGTCCGCTTTGCGTTCCATGGAGTCCTCTAGGTGTGTCCTCTCTCACTTTACTACTTGAGGGCGGGAGCAAACAATTGGCTTTGCCTCTGAAACTCCCGTGGCCTTACAGGCCCAGCGAAGGCCAAAGCTGAGGCAGGGGCCAGCACAGACACCGCGGGAGTCTCAAAAACCCCAGCTGGTTCCTAGGCCAAGGTTGGGATCCATCAGCCCTGGAGCCCTTTCGTCTTTCAGGTCCTTCAACTTTTGGAAGGCGAACTTGGGAGTGCGGAGGAAGGGGCTGGAGGAAGCTCTTGTAATTAGGAATTGAGGGACTTAAAATCCGGAGTGTTCTGTGAGTCCTCCCTGCTTCAATCTCCAGCTTCTTCGCTCCCCCTTAGTATTTGAAAGCGCTGACACCTTGGGCAGGGGACTTGGGGGTCTGAACTGTAGGCAGAGATTTCTTGGCCCTCACTCAGGCTTGCCTTGCCTTGATCAGATTATTTTTCGCGGACTGGAGCTGGCCTGGAGGTGGTGGTGAGTAGCTGCTTTTAATCCTTTTATGTGTGCTCAGTACACCTTGTGTGGTTGGGTGTGGAAGACGCGTGAAGGGGGTTTCCAAATCCAGTGAAATTCCTATTCCATGGGTATTACCATGCCTGTGGGGTTGGCAGTTCTTAAAGTTTAGCTAGTCTGTAAATAACTGCAGAACACAATAGAGGCCCCCTCCCTTCCTCTCTCTCTCTCTTTTTTTCTTTTCCTGCTTCCAAACGCCTTCTTTGAGCCTGAAGCTGGGCAGGTCTCCAAAGGTGCAGCAGCCACAACAATCCCGCAGTTAAAAGTTAAGCAGCAGTTGCGAAACTTCCAGCAACTCTCTCAGCGGCTACTAATGAGCTGAACGCCAGGAACATCTGAGGAGGTGAAGAGAAAGCTTCCAGCGCTCCTCCTGTCACCCTAGAAATCCAGATATCCCCACCCCCCACCCCCAGATCACTTTAAGATACGCTCCTAATTATTCTCTTGCCCGACAGACCATGGCTCCTTTTGGAAGAAACTTGCTAAAGACTCGGCATAAAAACAGGTAAAGTCAAGCGTGTCTCTGTGTGTGTGTGTGTGTGTACACTCGGGACCCTTGTGTGAAAATATGTGTTTTGTTACAGTTAGATTCTGATGAAAACTGCTTTTGGGGGCCAGAGCTCTAGAGATTTAGGCCAGTATGAATACGCAGAGAATAAAAATACTGTCCCAGTATTGTTGATGGCAGTGGCCATCTCAAGGATCGCAGAAAATAATGAGTATTTTGGACTCCCCCCAACCCCCGCTTTGACCGGTCCTGATTCCACAACTGGCAACACCAACAATTTCTTTTTATTGCCCTGAACCTTTGAGGGTAGTAGGATGACAAGTGTCATTTTGCTTCAAACAAAATGAATATTACAGAAAGGGTTAAAATTTTGATGACATGACTATATAACTAGAATTCATAGTCACTAATTAGAATGAGAAACAGGGCTGCTAATACAATCCAGAAACAATGCTTTGGCTCCCCTGAGAGTGGGGCATTCCTGAAACCTGGAAAGCTCCCAAAATGAAAATACTCTGTAGAGAAACTTTGTGTGAAGTGATTCTTTCGAAAATCTTTGAGAACTATATAGGTGGTTTAGGCATCAAAAGAGAATTCAAGCAGCTGTCCTCTCTAATCCTTATTATTACTATTTTACTTTTCTTTGATTGGATATTTCAAGCCTGAAATGCCCAAAGTATGAATAAATGTACTTATAACACACAGTTTTTTTCTTGAGCCAGTGTGTGTGTTTCAGTCCTTAAATATTTTATTTACACCTCAAATGTTACATTTTTATGCCAAAAAATGTGGGGATAATTTTAGACATGGCTTTTTAAAAAATACATATTTGTTTTGGCCTAGGGTCTTTTCCACCACTCTTCTCTCAATTATACCTGTTTGTACTTGTCATAATTTGCTTAGTGTAAGGTTAGAAGGATACAATTACATGGTAGGAAATGATATAATTATTTTAAAGTGTCTGCATAACAATATAGAGTGATACAACTTTAAAATAAATCTCATACTTTATTTGGTGCATAAATGTCTACTTCAAAAATTCTGTCATTAACTCTATACAAATGTATTCATGATTAAGTTGGCTAAATTTCCTTAAGAAACTAAAACATCCATAATAAATACTGTAAAACTTTTGAAACCAGTTTTATTTTCTAATAACTGTGTGATATATTGCAAATATATTTATGATAATTACAGGTAGTGAAACTATCTTTATGTTAAAATAAAGTAGTTTGAGTATTTTAATAATATGGTAGTGATGGTTATCGAAAAGAGACTTGTGTTTTAATGGTGGCGAAGTATTTAAAAATATTCCAGAAGAGTCTTCCTCCCTACCTCCCAAAATTCTGTTTTTTAGGTGATTTTATGTAGCACTATTTTTGTAGTACTATTTTGGCATTTGTTTAAATGCCATCAAAACATATTTTTAAAGAAACTTTAGAAAAGTTTATGGTTTTATAAAACAAGCTGTGTTTCTGGCATACTAACAGATCCCCCTCCCAGTAGCTTTTTTGTTTGAGTTTTTTTGTTTGTTTGTTTTGATTTATTTTATTTTAGCAATTCAAGAACTCTGTCATTGGTATGCCAAATGATAGTGCAATAAAACTTGGCATGTAACCCTGTGAGTTTCCCTCTGGGAATTGCCTTCTCCACTTTCCTTACATCAATTTTGCCACTGCCCTGTGTCCTTTACCCATAAAACTACCTTTCATTCAAGGAGGTGAGTATACAGACATTTTTTAATATAACATTTGCAATACAAAATTATGAAAAGGTGGAAAGAATAATACAAACAGGGAGTTTGATAGTGTTTCAAGTTTCTCTGGGAAAAAGAAATGGTGCTTCTTGCGAATGATGCTTTATTATGAATGTGAATATTTTGGCAAAGGCTATAATTGTGAGAATAGCTGCTCTAATAATTGAGCACTTCCCTTTACAGATTTGTATTTTTCCAATCTTTAAGAAAACTTTAAAACATGTTATTGAAATAGAATTAATGTATTTTTTGTATTTATTATTGCTATATATGAGGTCTTTTGTTTTCTCATCTCATCAGAGGGTTAAACTACAGGTGAAAATTAGTTACATGATTAAGTTTACTCATTTCATTTAGCTGGTTCCCTAAATGATTTGAATAATCACACTCCAACATACAGGAACCAGATGTCTTCCTTAAATGATTAGTGATTTATTCTTTTATAGAAAATGTGATTGATGATAAGATAGATATCTGATAAGAGCCAATGCATTCCTCAAAAGAATACATATATATATATATATAAATTCCTTATGCAAAGGAAGGATTTGAGTGACATAGTATGCCTTGTGATACATAGCTTAACAACAATAACAATAGAACTACTTGAGCATAATTACATCTGTATTAACAGAAAAAAATATGGACTGCTAGGACTATTGGGGATTTGAGATCATAAAATTTTGAGTTTGCCGAATTTTTCTGCATGTTATTCTCTGTCCTTTCATTTTTGTTCACTCTTGGAGTGCTGTTTAATGACCCAAGATTGAATCTCATGATATAGTTCTGAAATTGTTCTCATAGTAAATGGATATTTGAGAATTCCAGGGAAAAAACAATATGCAAATGAAAATATGAGGCATAAAAATGTTTAGACAAAGTTTGGAGAGGGCAGGGCTGTATCTTTCTAGATACCATTATTTTTTCATGCCTAGGACAGTGTCTAGCATGTGGTCAATCTGCAATACAGTTATTTATTCAATCCTGTAATCTAAAATTATAATTTGTACTCAAACTAGAAACATAGTTAATTATTTTATTCTCTATTCATCATGTGACACCAGCTGGTATTATGCAAAAGTGAATATTTCATAATGGATCGGTGATATTTAATATAATTCAAAACCTAAGAAGGTAGACATAATGATATGGATTTGGACACCAAGCTAATTTCACCCTACTGGATAATTTTTTCTGAATTTTAAGGCAAATTTAATTGAACAATTTAAGAAATAGTCTTCAGGAAATTTGAGAATAATACATAGTCACAAAATGATTATATTTGGGCATATAAACTTTTCAGGCTTTTTCATTTCAAACTTTCATGGAGCCAGTATAAAATTTTTGTAAGAGTTAATCTTTCAAAATTTTCTAACTGTAGTAATGTTTAATTAGAAGAATAGTTTTCAGAGGATCTATTGGTCTTAGGAGAGGATTATTTACTTTGGTTCCAGAATAATTGAAGGTTCTGTGACTGAATCCTAACGATTGATGATGCATATCTTCTTAATAAGATTTTTGTTCAACATGAAGAATAAAATTGTTGGAGATTTCAGATATTTTTTTCAACAAACTGTTCACATTTCTGAATGTGTTTTCAGTGAGCAGCCACTGTTTCTCACATAAAATCCAAAGATGTAAATAACAAAGCACCAACCCATTTGATAGTCACATGGACATTCGATAATTGGATTTAGCTTATTAACCTATTAATATTTAGTTATTCATATAGGTTCCATTGTGAATATGCTTGTCTTTATGTTAGATTACATTTTCAAGGTAAGAATTGTTTTAAAAGTTAAGTTGTCTAAATAACAATGAGGAATTTTTCTAAAAGTTCTGAAAACGAATGTCACTATAAAGCATTTTGGAATACTTGGTTGTGAGACATGATTTCTTGGCATTTTAATTAATAAAATTTGGGGGCAGAAAATTGGTTGGTACTTTTACCAAACCTTGCTAGAAGTAGAACATTGCCATAGTGAACAGTGTCTCATATTTGATGAAATAGGAAATGAGAATTGTTCATGTTGGTGACTTGTAATATAAAAAAATGAATATCTAAATATCTAATCCAGTTAAAAAGGCCTTTATAATTATTGTTATGTACCATTTAGTCTTCTTTTGGCTTTCCCTGGAGTCATTTCAAGCCTCTCCCTTGGCTTTTACTAAACATATGGATATATGTCTGTCTGTTACAGGCTATAGCAGACATCCCTATAATATTAACATAAAATTAAAATGCTCCCAAAAATGTACTTGTAATGAATATATTAAAAGTATTATAGCTCTGTTGTTCTATAACTGATACATAAAATTTGCATTCAAATTTGCTTTTGAGTCAATTATAATATATCTGGCCAATTTTTTAAAAACCATGCACATTATATTGCTACCATAAGCAAGTTATTCAATGATTGCTTCACGGGAAGGAAGAATTAAGTGTTAGGGTTAGGGTAAAAGTTGCTGGCAAGAATGATGTCTTCTCTCTGTATTACATGTATGGTAACTTATGAGTTCTGAAAAATGAGAAATTATCATGTACTATTTTGTATACCCTTCCAATAAAGATTTAAAATGTTCTCACGATTGGATTGAGAAGTGCCAGATATTTGAGTGTGTAGATCTTCATAGTTCTCAGGAGCTCCTAAAAGAGATTTCTTCTGATAATACCTAGTAACTTAAGTAGTTATTAGTTGGCAGCTGACAGCCCATTAGGAACAATGACTGGAATGCGTTATCCCTGGCAAAAATCTCCCGACAGCAGTGGCAGGGGTGAAATTGAACTCTAGGTTAAAACCTGAATTGTTACTAAAAAAAAAAAAACAAAAAACCCTAAGCCAACTTGAACACCACTGTATATGGTGTGGTAACGTACCAACACATGACACATGTCTAGGTGAGAAGTTCTTAAATGGATCTTTTGGCAAAAAGTTTTAAAAAGTTTGAAGCTGGTTAACAATTTTATTTAGATAATGTCTTTATTGGCTGACCTGCATAACTTAAAAAGTTTTGATGTTATTTGATTGGTATGTAGTTCCAGGAGACCTGATGATAGCTCTAAATCACAAATGTGTGGCTCCATTCTTTTGATTACAGGTCTGAAAATGAAAGAAAGTTGATGCAGGGGAGTGTGGTTTGCCTCTTCCAGGTGTATCTGGATACCAGTCCTTGACAAGGAATTTCTTTGTCTCTAACATATCGGCTTTCTTAAATGAAACATCGTGATATCTGTACCATGTATATGTCAAAGGAAAAAGTTCAGCTTACTCCTGGGTTCTAATGACTTACAGTTGCTTAAGGGTTTTTTTTTTTAAGACATCAAAACACAACATTGGCCAAATACAATATTGCTTTCTTAAGAGTTATTTACTATTATTTTAACAGATTGTGATTCCATTGCTGTGGAGCCTGTTGTAATACTACACCTTATAGAGAAAGTTTGAGTATTTGTTGGATATAATTGAAAGCAATTATTAATATAAATGATGACCAACGTACAAAGTATTTACTTTATGTGAATGAAACAGAGCCCTAGGAAGATGTTTAGCACTGGCAGTGTTAAGCAAAATAAGAATAAGAATGATCAATGGATATTAAATGTGCTGATAAAGAAAATTATCTTGAAAGGTTTATATCTGTAGGCTAGAATGCCCTCTTCTGTCATAATTAAAGTGACTTAAGCATTCTGTAAAAAAATATTTTTTACACACAATTGCAGCAGGGACCTCACCTATCTTTTTCCTTTCCAGATAAAAAGTATGTGCTCTATAAATATATGTTGATTGAATAAAGGAACTCAAAATATACTCTCAAAACACACCTGGTCCCCATACGGTACCTGGATCAGAGTAGTAGATCAGTACCTTTTTGTTGAGTGGACACACCGGTAGCTTAAAGAATGAATTCATAAATGCAAGGTTGACTTCTCATCTTCTCTGTTCTAGGCTTTACTTCTCGCTTTCGAGTGGTGAAGGGCCATATCTGATGAATGGATGCTATAAGAGACTTTACCAAGCTTCTCATAGAAAAAGAAATCAAGGAGCATGGCCACTCCTTGATTTGGCCACTCCTAGGGATGCTCTTACCTCCCCTCAAACCCTAGAGCACAACCATGTGTGCATCCTAGTAAAGTGATGGATGATTGTGGATGGCTACTGCAGACCCCACTGGAGAATGTGGAGCACTTCCTCTCTTCCTTTGAGATAAGAAAGAAATATGGTTGGGAAATATTTGTTTTCTCACAAGGAAAAGTGCTAGAAATAGGCAGAAAAATATTTTGGGTAAGAATTGCAGCTCACCAGTCACATAGACTTTAGAACATATCCCAGCTATGCTGTTACTGAGTTTGTGGCCTGGGGCAAATATTTAATCTTTCTAATACAAAAACAACAATAATAATAACATACAAGGGCAAATCCAAATTTTACAATGCATATGTGGGTGGGGGGGGTGCCCTTTAAGTAAAAAAAACTTGCAAGTATTAATTTTAAAAATTTGCTAAGGTCATTTTATGGCCTTGAAAGGTGACTATACAAATGAGGGAGCTCAGATGCTTAAGCCATATTAACTAACACTTTTTATAACACTATGTGCTAGTCACTCTTCTTAGTGATTTACATGAATCAACTCATTTAGTGCTTAAAATAGTGCTGTGAAGAAAGTGCTATTATTTCCCCTATTTTACACGGAAGGCAACTAAGACACAGAGCAGTGAAGCAATTAATTAATAAGCGGTAGACACAGGATTCGAATCCATGCCCTAAGCCATTACCCTGTATGGTCTATGTGGGACTTCATTTTCTTATCTTTAAAATAGAATTAATCCTAAACCATCAAGTGTTTGGATTAACTCTGATTATATATATAATACTTAGCACAGTCATAGGACATAATGAAAGCTCAATAAATATTCACTCATTGTTCAGGTCTGTCAGGTTCAAAATGCTATACCATTTGTCTAAGTTTTTAATGTTTAAGCATGGTGTGATATCTTGGGCTTTGAAATTCCAATCTTGACACACTAGAATTTCTGTATCATCACTGATCTCTTTCCCCTCCAGTTATAAAGAGATAGATTGTCGATTACTGAATGTACATAGAAATGAGTTCTATAAATGTTGTATAGAACTACCTTTGGCTCTTACTTGAATTCTCACAGCTTTTATGTTTTATTCTCACATCCCTTTTGAGTCAAATCGTAAGACCAGTAATGATTTTGCAATACATAGCAGCATAGCATTGTATAGGGGCTATGTCCTTATGTGTCTTTATACAGTTTTGATAGAAAGGATATATAATTAAAATATTTTATTCTTATCTTTATCTTATAAAATGAGAGCTTGAATTAGATCTTTAAAGTCTCTTTCAGGTCTGAATTTCTATGATTTTAAAATATCCTCTATGGAGTACAATTTAATTTTATTGTGCTGATTGTTTACTTTTTCAAGATAACTGTAGAAACAGAATTAGAAGAAGGAATTACGTGCAGTCTTATTTTACCTAAAACATGATGAGTTGCCACATAACCTCCACCAAGAGAGGTGACATGGTGAAAGTGAAATGTGTTTATTTCCACTTACAATAAAAAAGTGATTATTTTATAAATGATAATATCTAATAATTGTTGAGTGTTTACTATTTGCTAAGTACAATTCTAAGTTTAGCAACAAAGATATATGAATGTAATGAATGGCTATCTTTTTATTTTATTTCTTTAGGACTGGTAAACTGTATATTTGGTACTGTGCCAGACATGCAAACACACAACTCCATTCCTAAGAGATTAAACTCCTAATTGAGAAAACAGCACTATAGTTAAATAGTTCATGCAACCACATTTTTTTTTAAATCACTCTTCCATGGGGAACTATCTTTGACAGGGCAGATAAAATCACAATCTTTGTAATACAATTAAGAAAACGAGAGTATAATCTTTTCAAATTTTGAAAGCCTGTTCCACTAGAGTAAGTGCTCAATACGTGTTGTTGATTGTCTGTAAATAGAAGTATACAAAGAGGAATAAATGGAGACAAAGGAAAATAAAAGCAGCAGCATCATGATTAGGTAGCAGTTATTAAACTCCCACAGGTGACAGGCTTGGACAAGAGAATGGAATGCAATAAGATGTACAAAATGATGTAGGAGGGGGCTGAATCACACAGAGCTTAGACTGACTCACACAGGATAATCAAAAGGGAAGCATCCAAGAAGCAGGCAGCAATCTGGTCAGTTTGGCAAGAATCCATAATTTTGGATGGGTTGGTAGAAAACAGTATTTTACAACTGAGGTTACAATGGAAGTGTTCCGAAAAATTTTAAGAATATGTTTATGTAACAGTGTCAGGCTTAGAATCGATTGTAGTTGACTGCTGTTCATTCTAATAATCATATTAAATCAGATCATGGATTGAGTCATTGTACCATCTTATGAGTCTTTTAAATTTTAATTGCATTAATGCAGACAGTGGTCCAACTTCAGCAGATTTTTATGCCTAATAATTATGGTGTATATTTATAGAGGTTTTTTTGTCTCAGGCCTATTAATGTACTGTGGTATGTGTTTGCTGTTCTCAGCCAATGACTGGGACATTTTGTAATTGCCTCAAATATCTTTAGTTAGTCTAATGCTCCTTTATTTACTCTGGCCTTTTTAAATCCCTCTGGAATTCTCTGCAGTTTTAGTTAACTGAAGGTACTTAGCAGCCAGTAGAGGAGCATTAGTTTGGGGGTACTACAGTCTTCCACTGTAATGCCTGGGGATACTTATTTTTAGCTCGGCATGTAAGACCTCACATTCGCCTGGAAATTAGGAGAGATGCTATTGAAAGTCCATGGATATTCCCATGTGGTAGACATGTAATAACTACATTCTCATATGAAGAAAAGTGTTGCATGTAATTAGAAAAAGTACTTAAGAAGCTATGGTAAACCTTTGAGATTTCATCTTTATTAATAGTGCAGGAAACTAGGCACGTCATAGAGATATACCACAAAGTATTCACCTTCATTTCTTCACTGCCTTTTCTTCTACTTCAGCAGTGAAAGCCCAGGAATTTCTTCCTAGAACTATTAATAATAGTCATGAGAGAGACTAAGTTACTTTTTAAAAAAATGTTGATCATGTTTAGTGGTTCTGCTTCTAATTAGGGGAATTTGCTGTAATCACAATTTAGAGGATTTAGTAAAATGGTGGCTTGTGAAAATAATGCTTTACATAGTGTGCACATACTATAGTATTGCTTTTTAATCTACTTTAGCATATAAGAAGAAAATATTCATAAGCAATCACACAGTCAGATTTACTATTTACATATATGCACACATGCATTTATATACACACATGTATATAGACATATATACATGCATGTGTGCATGCACACACACACATATTAAACTCTTTGAGATACATTATAAAAGATTAATGATAAATCAGGTATGGATCATGTTTTTAAGGAACTTGTTAATTACCAGACATATATAAACAATTAAAATATAAAGCAGGTATTTTAAATGTCATAATAAAATATATGTATTCAATAACAAATATTTATTTACATTGTAGTATGTGCCAAATGTTATTCTAGATGTTAGGGATAAACTAATGAGAAAGAAAGTCAAGGTTTCTACTCTCATTGAGTGTATAATGCAGAGGTAGACAGACAATACATAAACAATAAATAAATAAGAAATTTCACGTAGTGATTATTACTATTGAAAGGAAAGAAACCAGAATGCTGTTAGGGAGAGTGTAAAGTGGTCTGGGGGAAGAAAAGACTTTTGAGTCAAAATGAGAACAAACAAAGCAATCAGGCATGTAAAGCTCTGGAAGATTCTTTTAGCCAGATTGAACAGAAAGTATAAAGTCAATGAAATGGAATAGAGCTTGGACTAGTGGAAGAAAAGAAGGAAGACTGTAGGGGATACATAGAGGACCTAGATGGGGTGTGATCATTTATAGGTATTTGTGGATGTTAAGGCATGTTAAATGCCAGGGAAATCTCTTGGAGGGTATTAAGCAGGGGAATTATATGATCTTATTTATATATTTTTATTTAATATTTTAATAGATTTAGGGAGTACAAGTTGAATTACATTTATTTATTTTTTTTTAAAAGATCAACCTGGCTACTATAGGGAGAGGTAATTGTAGTAGGACAAAAAGCAAAAGACGATGACTAGTGTGGTGATAGTAGAGAAGGAAAATAAGAGACAGAATGGATACACTTTGGAAATAGAACTTATGATGTATGTCTTGGGTGAGGGAAAATGAAAACTGAAAGATGATTTCTGAAGTTTGTGGCTTGAACAACTGTGAATGGTGGTGGCAACAACAGAAAGAGAGAGATTTGGGGAAGAATGCATGGGAAATTAATGATTCTGCTTCAGCCTTGTTATGTTTCAAATGCCTATTAAATATCTAGGTAGAGGTATCCAGTAAGACATTAGTGGCTGAAGCTCAGGAGCAGAGATGTAGATGGAATGGTATGTTAAGGTGATAAGGAGAGAACAGTACCCCTCTGCAGGTTGCACAAAACAGCAGTTGAGCTGGACTCTAAATGAGAAGCAAGACTTGAGTATGAAAAGATTTAGGGAAGAAAACATTGTAGATAAAGCAAAAACAGGAGGAAAGGACAAAATGTTTGGCATGGTAATGTCAGTGAGTTTGGGAAACGCCAGATTATTTTACTTTTAAAATTTAACTTAATTTTGTTTTATTTTGCAGTAGGAACCTTTAAAGGGCTATGAGCAAGAAAATGACATGATTATTATGCACCATAAAGATGAATGTGGAAGAAATATATAAAAAATCTTGGAGGGAGTAGAGAAAGAATATTAGTGGGCCAGTTAGGGAAGAGTTAAAGAGATGTCTTTACATAAAAACAGAAGAAAGATGAGAGTTAAAGAGATCTCTTACATAAAAACATAAGAAGGATAGGAGCCCCCATGGAGACAGAATTTATAGGAATACAAAATTCAATGCATGGGGGCTGTATCAGGATGGAAAAACAAATCAATGATAACTACAGTTTTGGTTTTGGAGTAACTGGAAATATGTGTGTCATCAGAGAGAATGGGAAAAAATGGCAAGGATAATTTTGGGGAGGGAAGAACATCAGGGTGAAGAGTGAAAAATTCAGGATGTCACTTGAATGTTTCCAAAGATTCCACCTCCAAACACCTGGTGTTTGGACACATTGCACCTGAGATAGGACTGTTAAAGCAGCTTTTCATCCAGCCTACTCTCATCCCTGTTGACATCCATATGGGGCTGATTAATATGGAGACACTGCACCTGCAGTGGGGCTTTAAAGGCAGAATAGGCTGGTTTCCCAGTCAGGGCCTTCAGGCTGACTAATCCTACGTTAACCCCACTCAAGCCACATGAATCAGCCAACCTTTTAATGATCCTTTAATCATTGCCTTGGTTGAAATGACTTCCAAACATGGCTATTATTCCCCCTAGATTGTAAGTTTCTTCTGTATAAAGATCACGTTAACTTACCTTTTAATCTCCTAGAGAACTACACACAGAATACTTATATAGTTAACTGAAGTTCAAGAACCATTTTATGATTTAAATAAATAAAGTGCAGATTTTTAGTGCATGAAATTATCTAGGTTTCAGGAGTTGTCAAACTTTTTTGTTTAAAAGGTTACATAATAAATATTTTACATTTTCCTAACCATAATGTCACTATCTCAACTACTCACTCTGTCATTGTAGTATGAAAACAGCCATAGACAATGTATAATGAAATAGGCATGGGTATGTTTCAATAAAACTTTATTCATAAAAACAAGTGGTGACACAAGTATAACCAAGAAGCCCCTAGTTTTCAGACCCCTGATCTAGATTACTGATGAGTAATTTCCTTCATTTACCTCTCTACAACTTTTTCTCATTCCCCCCACCAAAAAAAGTATTTAACACTCTTAGGTATTTAAGCTTCAAAGATGATAGACTTAGTCCAGAATTTCACTGGCAAACTAGCAAAAAAAAAGCAAGCATTATGCAAGGTAGAAAGTATTATTATATTATAATGATAATATAATATAATAATATAATTATAATATATATAATACAATATATTATTATATATAATATAATAATATAATTATATTAAAGTATTATTATATTATATTAACACTGAGTGTCCTCTAGATTCTGTAAAAGCATTACGGATAAGCACCCATTTCCATCTGGGGTTGGGGGATCAGGGTTATTTGGAGAAGGTCAGGGAATTTTCCTAGATGAAGTAACATTTGAAGCAAAGGAAGAGTTCAATAGAGAAGGAAAAAGGTGCTTCAGGACAAGAAAACAGGTTATGAAAAAGCCCAGAATCAAAATAAAAGCATGGCAGATAGAGTTCAATCAGTCTAGCAATAAATAGGGTGATGTATGTGACAGCAGGTTATTCTCAGATCTGTCAGAGATCAACAAGGATTTAAGAATGGCTAACTCAATGTATATATTAATGAATGCTTGACTATGAGTTAGAAGGATCAGATCATGGAAGGAATCTCAGGAGCAGCTGAGAGAGAGAAAGAAAGAAGAAAGAGAATATGATTTAAAATGAAGGACTTGGGAAATCATTTAAAAATTAATCAAGGAAATTACAAAACTGACTTGTGGTTTAAAGAAAAGGTAGTCTGGTAATATTATGGGGCAAAAATGTGAAGAGGGCAATATTTTATAATAATACAATGTGTAATAGCTTAACACAGTGACATATAGTAAAAGAGAGTTGTCTGAATTGTAGTGGTGGTGATAGATCTGAAGGCAGATAATTGGGGCATTTAAGAAAAAGGGTAAAGCAAACATAGTGACTGGTTGTTAAAGGAGGGGAGACACAGAGGTTATGTCTAAGAAGACCCCCAGCTTTCCAGCTTGGGAAATAGAGTACGGGATAGTGATTACATTCAGTAGGATGGGAAATCAGGAGATGGAATAGTTTGGGATTTTAGAGGAGAAGATAATGAATTAGACTTGTTAATTGGATTTGATAGGTTAAATTTGAGGTGCCTGTGGATTATGAAACTACAAATATCAAGTAAAGATGGAAAAAAGGAAGTTGAAGAATACTGGTCTAGAGCTTAAGAGAAAAATCATTAGATTTGGAAACTATTCTCACACGATTTGGTGAGTGTTGTGGATCCCATCTCAGTCACCCAGAAAAATGTGTACAGTGAGGCAAGAATGAGTCATAGAAACATAGGGGATGCCAGTTATCACTTACTGCATAATAAAACACCCCCACAATTAGTGGCTGAAAACAACAATTTATTATTTTCACGGTTCTGTGGGTTGGCAAGGGAGATTCTTTGGTTTCAACTGGGCTTTCTCATGAGCAGATGGTTGGTAGGGCAACTGAGATGATTGGGTCTCTCTATTTCCATATAATCTTTCCTCTCAGGGTTTTTTATCAAACAGCAGCCTCAGGACAGCATTCCAAAAGGAAGAAAACAGGAGCTACAAGGCTTCTTGGAGCCTGGACTCCAGAACTTGCACAACATTGTTTTTGTAACATTCTACTGGGAATAGCATGTTCTGTTCAAGGGTTGAAGAAACAGACTCCTCTTAATGGGAGGAGCTGCGAAGAATTTTTGGCCGTATGAGTTGTATCCTGCATGACACCAACATTTATTGAACGTGTGGAAGAAGCAAGGTCCATGTGTGAGCTGGGAAGAAGAAGCTAGAAACGTAAAGGAAGAACCCACACAAGGGTGGCATCATAGAAGTCAAGGAAAGGAGAACTACAAGAATGGGAGGAGGAGGTCACAACACGTTATGTTACAAAGAGGTCAGGTCAGATCAGTCCTGAAAATGGCTATTGAGTTTGGCAGTTAAGGGATTCCTGATAACCCTAAGAAGTAATGTGTCTATGGGGGTGAGTGGAGACAGAAGTCACTTTGTGGTGGGTTGAAGAGTTCCTGGAAAGTGAAGAACTAGAGAGAATGTCCATGGATTGCTATTTGTGTTTGTGCAGAAAAGATTGTTGAGGGGAATATGTGGTCAAATGAAGGTTGTTACAATATGGCAAGATAGTGGGAAAAAAACAGAAGAAAAGCTAAAAAATAAAGAGTTTATGAAGAGATAAATTATGAAGCAAAGTCCTAGAGAGGGTGTAAAAAGTAAAATTCAGAGCATATTAAAGAGGTTAAAACCTTGGGAAGAAAAATGGACATGCAATACTTTTGATATAGATAACTGGTATTTTTCTCCTATCAGTAATGTATTCAAGTATCTCTGCTTTCCCTTAACAAAATGGTAGGACAGTCCCTGGTACACTCTTGTTTCTACACGCTATTAATTTTTTTTTTTTGCTCTTTAGGTAACATATCTGTGGTTAATGTGAAGAGCTGCTTATTTTAGATGCGCTTCCAATTGGAAGGCACATTTTATCGCATTTATTATACAGTATGTTCAGAAAATGAAAATGAGGGATAAAGGAGCTCACCTTGTGCTGTTAGTTATCCTACTGTATAATTCAAATTCTTGCATATTTCTAATGCATTCAAATTTACCAGCATATCTCAGAATACATTCAGAAGGGGGAGGGTAGGTAGTTGCAGGGAGATACAAGCTTAAAATCACCATCATTAGGAAATGTCTTCCGCTAAGAAGGCAAAACCAATTATGGATTTGACCGTCCAAAGGGAAGCAATGCTAATAATTGAAATAACCGTAGCTATCATTAAATAAAATATTCAGGCAAGGTAACTTTTTAAAATAAATGCATTTATGCTTTGTTATGAAATATTTCTATACAAAATACAAATGAGTAAGAACACTTTAGGAACTTGCCAGGTGCAGGTAGTACTGGGAAGTAAACACTAGAATTTCCAATGAGATTAGACGTTTCTCAACATTTCATCTGGTAAATACTGCATGTTAAATATTTACATTTTGATTATAATCAATTTCCGGAATCTGAACTATGAGCTTAGTTTACTTAACCTCCAGTAGTCTCCAATACACATTCTTTACACATTCCCTTCCCTTTTCTCTGTTTATGGGAATTATGTACCATAGCTACCCTGCAGTTATGGAATGTCTAAGGTTTTTTTAATTCTGCATGACTGGTTTATAGCATTACTTCCTAGAAAATTAAACTGGCATTAATAGAGCACAAAACTAGTAAATATATATGTATACACAAACACACACACACAAACACACTTACATGCAAACATATACATCAAATTTTAATTTTCAGGCTAATTTTTTTCCTTTCATTTTTATTTTTTAATTGTTGCCTGTCCTAATTTTTCATGGAACAGTTGATTTTCTGAAGGCCTCCAATTTTTAAACTATTTTAAGAAAAATATTTATGGTTTGTCTTTGGAGGAAACCATTTTCATAGCACTACTTTTCATGCTTCATGCATTAAAACAGTGATTCAGATTTTCTTGGCAACCTAAGAAAAGATGTTATTGTATTGTATTGTATTGTATTGTATTATTTATGGGTGAAAGTTCTGTATTCATCTCTTTCTAGGACTACGGCTCTATGATCCAAAAAAAAATTCTACTTCAGAAGGATTTGCCATACACTGGGTAAAATTAATCAGAGTTAGTTTGTAGGCCAGAGCTACCTTACAATTTCTCTGCTTCAGTAATTTTAATTTTGCTTATATTTTATTTTCTGTGTGTGTATGAACTTCAAAGAAAGAAAATCAAATTATCATTTAGCATTGCCATTTCTAGTGCACAGCATATTTGCTTTACTTAAAATGCCTCCAACTTTCCCAAGGTGATCACTTTTTTGGTACAGAAAATAGCCAAACAAACTTAAAATAGAATTAATAGTTAAGGTAGCTTTTAAAGGTTGAACAAGTGAAGAACATATCATGCTTTAGAACTTACTAAAAACAAATAGAACAATTCTCTTAAACTTAAAGTAGACCGGCAACTCTCTCCTACATTGTTACTGAATATGGATTCTTTTAAAATTTATAATGTTTTATATAAGAGAACCCATTATCAATCATGTTTTATAGAATTATATATACTCATATTTGTTTACTTGAGAGAAATACTATTTTGATTTCTTATTAACAAATACTGGTGGCTTTGTTTTGAAACAAATGATGGTTCATTATCTATAGTAAAGAAAATAGCTGAATTTGTTTGTTGCAGATGTTTCCTGCAAATGATAAATTTTGTGTAATGTTACACCAAGCAAGTCGAATAAGTTTAGGAAATAATAATAAATAATATAATGGAATTCTTTTCTTTCTCTTAAGGTTTTATGGTGTAATATTAGCATATTAAGTGCTCTCAGAATTCCTAAAGAAACCTATTTCACTGTGTTTATCCAGAGGTTTTTAAACTTTCTCTGTAAAATGCCATCTTGCAAATATTTCAGGGTTTGTGAGCCATGAGACCTCTGTCTTTCAACTACTCAGTATTGTCTTTGCAGCATGAAAACAGCCATACACTGTGTTTCAATAAAAGTATGGACACTGAAATTTGAATTATATAATTTCTGTAAGTCATAAAATCATTATTCGCCTTTTGATTTTTAAAACTGCAGTCCTCAGCCCCCAGACCATGGACCAATACTAGGCCACGGCCTGTTAGGAACTGGGCACCATGAACAGGCCAGCAAAGCTTCATCTGTATTTACAGCTGCTCCCCATGGCTCACTTCACTGCATAAGCGAACCCTACTGTAAACTGTGCATGTGAGGGATCTCCTTGAGACTCTAATGCCTGATGATCTGAGGTGGACCTGAGGCGGTGATACTAGTGCTGGGGAGCTTCTGCAAATACAGATTATCATTAGCAGAGAGTCTTGACTTCTCAGTAAATGCAATGTGCTTGAATCATCCCGAAACCATCCCTCTGCCATCCCCATCTGTAGAAAAATTGTCTTCCCTGAAACCAGTCCCTGGTGCCAAAAAGGCTGGGGACCGCTATTTTAAAACATTTAAAAATGTAAAAAAAGCCTTAACTCACAAACTATATAAAATAAGTACTGTGATCAAAGGCCCACAGCTTGTCCACACTGTTTTAGCCAAATATTTTCCAAGTTTATTTTAAGATCAAAACATTGACTTATTACCTATTTATTGCAGTACTGACAAGTCTCAATAAAACTAGAAAATTAGTGGAACCAGTTACCTCTTTCAATTTTTAGTTTCCCAAACTGGCAGAGACATTTACCTTTGTATATTTAAATATCTTGACACTGTACTGATATTTACAAATGCGAACTTGGTATTATAATGGTCTTCCTATAACCAAATTGCTGTTGCCATCTTTTTTTGGTTTTTCTAAAGCTAGGAAAGAGCTAGCAATTACTAAATCCTAACTATGTATCAGTCACTGGCATAGAAACTTCATATACATTGTCTCATTTAATATTTATTACAGTCCTGTGAGTTGTGTGTTATATAGATAAGAAAAAGGAAGCCTAGATATATTAAATAGCTTTCTCAAGGAATTTTAAAATAAATAATAATTAGCCTATACAACAGAATATGATGTTGTAAAGGATAGTTAATATAACGGGGAAAAGATTAATGATCTAATTTTAAATAAAATTCAGCATATCCATAATGATCTTTACTTATTCCTTCATTCATCTGTAAAATGGGCATAATTGTAGCATATCACTCATTGGTTTGGTATGAGGATTAACTGAATTAGAACATATAAAGCAGTTATAACAGGGCATAGCATGTACCATTCATTAAACATTAGCATTATTAATATTGTGTTAAAAATAATATCTATAGAAAAAACTATATGGAAATAATTAAATATTATCTCCAGGTGCTAGGATGAATAGGTCATTTTCACTTTTCTTATTTGAAATCTATATTTGCCAATTTTTATGATAAACATAGTATAAACAAGAATTAAAATAGTAAAAAATTGTCTAGTATATGAAAAAGCCAGTAATCAAACATAGAGGCATCTGATTCCTTCTATTCTGCAACATTATATGTTTTGGGGTTTCACAATACCATGGAAATGCGAAAACTTTGCCTCTTGGAAACTTTCTTTAACCCAATTTAAAAAATATTTTTAAAAATCTGAATTGAATGGGCAATTCAGTGTTTTGATCAGGCATCTATCAGGCATCTACAAAATAATTTTATAGTTGCTTCTAAGTGGTTGAAAAAATTATGAGTCTCTGTATGACAAACTTCCTGATTGCCAAGGAAGTTAATTACTAAATATTTATTGCATTGGTAGACAATCTTATATGTATTGATAATATACCGAAGTAGGTGATAAATAATCTATTGTTTTATATTTTTCTTATGATACCATAAAGGCCTTTTTTCTCAATAACTTCACTTCTAACTCTGATTTCATATCTTGTTTCAAAAAGAAGACTTAATGAAACATTATTATATTAGACTGAATAGAAAGTTTATCAGTGGTATGATTCTATTCTAACTCATTTATCCAAACTTATTTTTCCCCACTTACTAGCCAAGGTTAACATTGAAAAGTACTTAATCCCTTGTGCCTCAGTTTTCTAATCTGTAAAATGGATTTAATAATAGAACCTATTTGGTACGGTTGTGATGAAAATTAAGTGAATTTAATTAAGTGCCTAAAGCACTCAGAACAATGGCTGGCACATACTATGCATACAATAAATATGAAATATCATTAACCAATGTGTCGTTTATCCATTCTCCATTGTTCTTTTCTTCAATTACCTTACTATTTTTTAAGCAGCTGTTCCTCAATTACCAGGCCTCCATTAATCACGTTAAGCCACTTTGAATGTCTTCCTTACAGACAACATCCAAATTAGCATCTTTGTTCTGTATTAAATCTCTTGAGACTCTTACTCAGTCTGACATTCTATAAAGGGTTATGGGAATTGAGAATGAATTGAAGGCATTGAGGCCAACTTCTATGTCTTTTTATTATTAGTTAAACAGTACTTAACTTTAATGGTTGTTGTTTTCCTTCTCTGAAATTTCATAGCACATTTGCACAGTGTATTTCATGATTTCTGATATTGTTTAGTATGGTCTTGAACTTTTAAAATCTCTTTCTCTAAACATATATTTTATTCTTCCCAGCTTTGTGACAATTTCTTCAACACAAAAATCATCTTATTTTACATTTCTTTTATATCTTCAGCATTTAATCACACTTTTTAAGGCTAAAGTTCCATTAACAAATAAATATTGAGGCAAATTATAATAATTCATATACCACAATTTAAAATGAACAACTTATTTGGAGGTAAAATAACTTAAAATGAATGCAGTTGACTTACGTAGAGGTTTTTTAAAAAAAATCACGCATTTAAACGTTCGTCTTTACCCAATTTTGTCTCTAAATTTCTGCTTGTGTTTGGGTCATTTCTTTTCTCTAATTACAAAGCTGTCCAATCATATTATACAAAATATACATTTTTTTCTTTTACATAATAATGATAAAACTAAATTAATTTATTAGTTAAAGTAATTATGGTTATACTATGATAACTTTGATTTTTGGGAAAAGGTACTATTACATTTGAAAGTATGATCTTTCAATTGGAAAATAGCTGTGATATTTTATTAATTCTTCAGCATCCAAACCGATGTTTATGGCCTCTTCAACATTTAACACTTCATAACTGGTATAGAGCTGGTTTTGCAAACTCAAATGCCAGCTTAAAACCTCCGGTATAGGGCTTAATTTAGTAAATTTGCTCTTTATCCAAACCCATCTTTATTCTTTAATGAATCATGTGCTTTTATTCAAAGTAATATGAATTTCTACAAATTATTGCTATATTTGAGCCTGAGATAAATATAGTAAAACCAGATCTTTTGTTTTATTGTTTTATAGTTCCCATTCCTAATTATTTTTTCTGAAGCTTGCATTATTGGGTCATTCTGTCTCCAAGTGTTATTTGCTGACGTGTTTCTAATATGAATGCTGTAGACAGTGAGCAAGTGAAGGGTTCAATAGGCTAGACCTCATTCCCCATGAGACTCAGTGACTTATTTGGATAAGATGTACTGGAAAAGGTCTAAGAAGGGTCTTCATAACTGTTATAGTCATCTATATTTTCCATGAAAAATTAGACTATGATGAGTCATTAAAATCTGTGTTTCCTGCTGCATCAGATTCTCTGAGCAGGAACTTTTTTTCCTCTGTGTAATTATTTTGTATTGCATTTGTCAGAATACTAAACACATATAGGTGAATAATATGTGTTATACTAATTCTGGTTTTGTTTCTTCCTGTGACTTTAAATTGCATAGTGATATCAGGGAAAAATAAGCATCTATCTATTGAGGAGTGTATACGTGTACTGAGATATTGTAAAGGCTGTTTCTGACTTATCTAGACCTATCTTCCATGCCGACAACTCCCCATCCTAAGTGATAACAGAATTTCTTTTTCTCTTTCATTTCCCATAATGGTCTCTGGAGGTTGCCCTTTCATCCTATTTTATAGAGACTGCAGATACTGTCTTGGCCTCCTTTTCCCTTTACTCTGGATGGCTAGAAACCTCCTTTCCAAATTCTGATCTTTGCTTGTCCCTCTATCCAGGGCAGAAAAGACTACAAGGAGGAGCATAAGAAAAATGCAATAATAACCCATTGTGTTGACTCCCATCCTTCACCACAACCCTGGCACTGCACAGATATCTGTGACCATTCCCAGTATGTCTATCATCCACGCATTTTATGATTAGAGCACAGCCTATTTCCCATATTTAGTGTCCAGATTTTCAAATACCATTTAATGAAGAAGAAAGATGAACTAGGCCTATAATAGTAAGTTTTTATCTATACTAAGATTAACCTTATTCTGAATGCTTGTGTTTTTATAGCATCTAAATGCAAATATCAGTATTTCTTAGAACCAGTTCTGGAATTAAATGAAAGTCCAGTTGGACAGGATTGAAAAAAAAAGAAAAAAACAGGCATAAAGATTGGCTATGGGTTGAAAAAGAGCAAAAAAATAAATCAATTTATACTTCATTAAATAGAATGCCAACTTTCATCATTATTTTAGAATAGTTAAGATTGGAAATGTCTCCATTATTTGTTATTTTTGCTTTGATATATTTTTTCGTATTAGATTCCCCAGATTTAAGGGAAAAAAAGCCATGATGAAGTATATTTTATTTTAAATCTGGAACAGAGTTCATCAACGGTGCTACTGTTGACATTTTAGGCCAGACAGTTCTTTGATATGAAAGGCTGTCTTGTGCACTGTAAGATATTTATGTTCCTGGATTCTGATAGCACCTTCAGAACTAATGTGAAAACCAAAAATGTCTCCGCATATTGCCAAATATCTCTTGGGGGCAAAATCACCCCTGGTAGGGAACTACTGAAAGGATGTTCAGTTTAAAGAGTAAGTAATAGTAATAAGAAGGAAACAGAGACTACTAGTCTTTGGGCAGCTGGCTAGAACTCAGATAAGCCTCCAAAGCTTCATAGTTCTTTGTCCTTAAACCTGATGAAGTCTTCTATCACAATCTACAGGCACAGTGGCGACCAGTAGCGTAGAACTGAAAAAGTTCTAACTCTAATTTTTAAACATGAAGTCTTATTCTGTAGAGATGCTGGCAATAAAAGCATTTGTCTTAGAATCATTCCTTTGCATGGTAGCGAGATTGTGTTTGTGTCATACTTTCCAGGCTGGCCTAAGAAATAAAGGACTGTTGCACAAGTTTTATGAAAAATACATTCAGAGTTCCAGACATTTTCCATAACTATTTACAGATTACATCCTAGTATTCATATCCTGGATTTGAGAAGCATATCTTATAATCATTCTTAATTAATAATTTAACATTTTAATGATTCCTATTGTTTCGAAATTGGGTTTAATATGAAATATTTATCCTGCTAAGTTTTATATAATATATCAAATTTCAGCTGAAGTGTAGTGTCTACTATAGACTAGGAAGAAATGTTGCTCTTTGAATGATTCTTCCTATACCCAACTTCAATGCCTTTTTCCTTTGGATGACTGAATAAAGATGGCCACATATTATCCATTTATCTTCATTTTTCTCTGCCTTCACACTGAGTCCCTTTTATGTAAAAACACATTTTGTTGCATCTTCAATTTGGCATCGCAACACTACAGTCAATAACTTATTTTATCATAAAACTTCAAGGTTTAAGTTGTTAATTAATTCCCTGATGTTTTGTGAACAGTAGTAACTCAATGAAGGTATGCTGAAGGAATATTTGTTCGTATAAATGTTGTATTTTCAATTTTGAGCCAACTAATTTTAATTCTATATAACTTTTTTTGTGGTATTAAAATTAATTATCAGTGGAAAAATACTTTCAAAATCCTGATTGACAAAAGAGTCAATGTAAAAAGTCCTGTATTCAATTTTTCACTACTATTTCAGGGTGAATATGGCAAAGTACCTGAAAGTGAGGCTAACATATGTTGTTGAAAGTTTCATTTAGCATATAAATCCTCTTAAATTTATGAAGAAGACATTACTAAAAAGGCAAAACCTAAATAATGAAATAGTTGTAGAAGAGTAATCAGGCATATACATACATTTTCTGTAAAATGTGCCTCATTAGTACAAGCTTAATCAAAATTAGTTATAAGTCTGTTTTGGTTCATCTTTGATCCAAAGTATATACAAATGATTTTTAAATTGTTTCTTATTAGGTAAAGAATTATTTTATATTGGTAGTGTACATGCAAAAAAAATTGAGTAGTTGAAATTGGTAAAAAAAAAAAATATTGTGGGACAGGCTGGAAAATATTTGTAAAATAATATTGTTAACTAGGTAGTAAGTTCAATAAGGTTGCTGAATAAGAATACTAAAGATATTCCACTCTTCTCTGTGTTAAATAATGAAAGTGGTAATTTTTTATTCTAAATAACCTATATTTATATAGTATAATTTTCACATTTCTCAAAGTTCTTTTACTCTTTGATATTTACAGGAATGTGAGAAATGTAAGTTAGACATGTGCATTGCAGTACTACAGTGAAGGGTACAGAGGATTAGCAAAAGTGATTTGTCAGAATTCAGAATGTCTATTAGTGATAATGAAGATAAAATCATAAATTTAAAATTTCAAGTCCAATTGTTCCTGCTATATATTTTTGCAAATATTTATAAATTAATCTCATCAACATTTCAGGGAAAAAAGAATTTAAGGAATTAAATAAAAATGAATGTGGTAGCATTATGAACATTTTAAAATTTTCTTCTGTGTATATATTAATACCCTTCAAACATATTTCGTGATTATAAACAAGTTTAAAATAAACACAGGTGTGCTAAACAACAGAACAAAATAAACCTTAGGGTATTTTTAATTTTATCAACTTTAGTAAAGTATTAAAAACACCATACAACTAAGAATGGTATATGCAGAAGAAATGTCATAAATGTATACTGCATAATTATAGCTGTAGTATAATGTGTTTAGAATGTGTAATAAAATCTGTTGAAATAATGTTTCAAATTACCTTTAATTCATTTTTCAATAACTAAAACATAGTAAAAGATAATTGTGCAAAATAGTTATGTGTTAGTGAGAGTCATAGTTTAAAAATGACTAAAAGAACAATTTTTTTTTGGTTAGGAGCCATTCTCGAAATAGACGATTGAGTTCAAATCAAGTCCAAACACAACTATAATCTTACTCAATTTTTCAACACACATTTCACTGTAAAATTTCTCAAGTTTTATTGACTGTTGTGTATTTTAATCAGAACTAAAATGTGAGATACCTACTTAGCATTATGTAAGGCAGTATTTTAAAGTTTTATGTATTCCTTATTTTTACCTGTTAAAAGGAACATCTTGTGAATTTTCTTGTTATAAATGATGATCTAGATAACTGATCCAAATCTTTCTTTGCATATCATTTATTTTATTTAGTCCCAGTTCTAGTGTTAAATTCTTTATACCAGATGACTAGGTTTGCATGGGGCTGTAACCAAATGAACACAATTATTTCTACAATGTAAAGATTATTTAAGATTTCTAAATGGGCTTAATTTTGAAGAATATTGATTCTGTGTTCTCTCTATAGTTTTGATTTGAATGCTGTCTTTTTAACTTTATGAAATGATGTTGAGGGTTATAAATCTGTATCAGTCTAACATTTGGGTACCACCAGTGTAATACAGAACTCAGCACTAGAACTGACACAAAACAAAGTGTCCCCTTCTCAACCCTATCACTGTTTTTCACAATAAGCCAGAGACCCTGTCTTAGAAATCATACATGTCTTTGTATCATATAAGTTTCCCATGACAGTGCCAGTCGTAGAAGAGGTGATATTTGTCAAATATCAGCAAATATTTGTCAAATGAATGAATAGAAACTCAGAGCCATATTATAAAATAAATAAGGTTTTCAAAGTTCTAAGTCTACTATAAAGTGGACTCTAGACACAATGAAGCATATACTAGTTGTGGAAGACTTATTGCTTATATTCTACAATGAATGGCTATTACCTTTAAAAGATGTGTTCAGTCAAGTGGCAGGAGTTTCGAATATTATTTGGTTTGAATGTTAGCTGTAAAAATTCCTCAAACTATTTAGAAATAGCTGACCTGAGAAAATACAAGGATATTTAGGGCAGACCTTAAAAAATTAAAAAGAAAAAGAAAAGTTTGCAGCCAGTCAGATTGTGAGGTTATTAATAAAGGCACTAATTTATTCATATATAACAATGTGCATAATGACCATTAGTGGCCAGTGCTACATTGTCCACATGTACTGAAAGCTAGCAGATCTCCAGGGGAAGCCCACAATAAATAAGACTTTGATCCCTCCAAAGCAGGAAGGATTCCAGTGAGAGCAGGGGTCATGGAATTATTGGGCCATTGCCAGGTACAACATTATTATTATTATTATGTTCTTTAAAAGTATTCTCTGCTTCCTGTTTCCCAGTCTTCTTCACAGCTCTAATGTAGGCCTGAAGAATGTATAGGACATGTGTCATCCTTAACTACAGACCCAGAACCACTGGTTCCCAGCCAGAAAAGAGAACAGGACAGAGGGACTGCTCTAAGGAGACAACCGTAAGGGATTTTGAATATAAGAGAGTTTTATCAGCTAAGGGAGATCCGAGGCCAGCCAAAAACCCTTTATTACTGCATCAGCTCAGGAATGAGATTGATTTTTTGAAGGCACAGAAGGTAACAATTCCTGTACACTTTTGTCCAAGGCTGGCCATGGGGAAGAGTCCTTCCTTGAACAATTGTGTGCTCTAATGGGGCACAGTGTGTCCACTGCTATCAAAGGCTAATTTATGTTATAAAGTTTACTACTTTAAAAAGTAGTTTCTTTGTATCTAATTTAATCCACATGTCTAAATTATCAAATTTATGAACTTGTTTGTATAGAATAGTGGTTAGAACTGCAGACTCTAGAGCTAGTTTTCTTGCTTGAGTTTGAATCCTCACTGTACCACTAACTGACCTCAGGCAAGTTACTAACATTCTCTGTGCCTCAGTTTCTTTATCTGTAAAATGGGGATAAAATTATTACCTAGCTTCCAGAATTGTGACAGTTAAATGACTTAATACATGCCATAGATTTGAACAGTGCCTGGAACATTTTTGATGTTTTACGATTGATAGTTTCTATCTTTAATGCTGTTTATTATTTTTTTTAGTTTTTATTTTAAATTATTGTGGGTATATAATAGTTGCATATTTTTAATAGGACTTTTTTAGAGTTTAACTCTAGACACTAAAAAATAACATAAAATAAAGATGTCCTCTGTTTTAACATAATAGATATTAGCATTATGTTATAAAGTTGATAATTATGACAACTATTTAATTTTGTTATTTTTACCATTATTTAAAAAGTTTATATTGAAATTAGTGGTAATTTAACATCCAGTAAGTGCATAGGCAGTAGTTTACTGCTTTCAAATTATTCTATTTATAGTAAGTAAACCAACTACATGGTGTAAAAAAAGTTTATATTAATTTTGAGTATTATATATACATGATTAAAACATATCAAAGTAAGGAATTATTTAGAACTTACTTGTGCCGTACAGGCATAACACAGACAGTAGTTAGTATCGGTTATTTTGAGAACTTACTTGTTTTTGTTTAACATGTATTTGTGTATTATTTCTCTGTTAATCAGAATATGAAAATAACCTTATTATCCTAAAATCTAAACTACTCTTTTGCTGCTTAGAATTATTAAATGATGAATTTTAAATATTGTCAAAATATCACATTTACTTCAAAATATATTATACTGAGTTATTAAATGCAAAGTATTTTATAAGAGAATCATAATAATCACTTTTTGAGTGGCTTTTTGAGTAATCATGTATAAAATTTTACTTGCTACAATTAAATACTTAAATTTTACTGGGTACTCTTTGTTAAAAACTGGACATAATCTTTTATGTTACATGGTGTCACTTTTTATTGTTTCACTTTTACTAGTCTATTTTTGAACTTAAGGGAGTCAGTAATCAAAGTATAATAATCAGCTCATTTAAAATAAGGACAATACCATAGAATTAGTCATTCTTGCTACTAAACCATAAATACTTTACATTCTAAATGTTTTAAAAGGTGCTATAAGCCAGGGAAATTTTCTTTGGTACGTGCTTCGTGGAGTCATATGCTTTGATGGTACTACATAAAGTGATAAATGATTTTGACTTAACTTTCATAACAAGCCAATTACTGCTCAGAAATCTTATGTCACCATAAATCATATTGCAGTATAATTCACTTCACATCATGAAGTTTTAGCATTCTTTTAAAGAAATATTACAAAAGACACACTCAGTTTGATGCGTAGTCATAAAGGAAAATATGATCTTAAAAATTCTCCAATAGGTTTAGCCTAGAAATCACGGAATTTCTCCTGCTTTTTTTACTGCCTGTTTTTTTCCTCCAGAAAACTGAAAACTGTTTTTTCTCCCACTATCCCTCTACACCACAGAGAAAAGTACTATCAAATCCATATACATATGTATATATACATGCATGTGTATATATATATATTTATATGTAGATGTATATATAAATATGTGTATGTGTGTGTATATATATATATATATATGCATGCTAACTCTGATCACTTTTTAATATCTGGTTTCGAACTCCTGACCTGGAGCGATCCTCCAGCCTCGGCCTCCCAGAATGCTAGGATTACGGGCGTGAGCCACCGCGCCCGGCCACTTTTTAATATCTGTACTGCTAAAACCTGATTCTGGAAATCATCATCTTTCTCCCAGAATGCTGCAATAGGCTTCCTGCCTCTACTTTTTCCTTTTTTACAGTCTATTTCACAAAAGCCAGATATTTGTAAAGCATAAGTTAGATTCTATGCCTCCTCTGCTTAAGACTTCCTAATGGCATACCATTAAAATTGGAGCAAAACACAAATGCCTTATCACGGACACAAAGGTTTGCCTTTCTCCTCAACATCCCTTGCCTGTTGTTTGATCTCTCCCTCCCATCTCCAGCAACTTCAAACTCCACTATCCTCAGCCTCTAACCACATTCACGTTATGCTGTCCTTGTACTTCTATTCACTCTTCCTGAAATTCATCTCTTGGATCTCTGATTGCCTTTTTTTGATAATTTATGTCCCTATTCAAATGTCACTTCCTTAAGGTAGCCTCTCCTAAACACTCTAAAATAAAATGGACCATGCCTCTTCCAAGTCCTTTTGTATCCCTTAATCCAGTTTCATTTTCTTCATAGAATTTACTACTGTCTGATATTATACTAGTTACATATTCATATCTGTGTTCCCTTTTGTTTATCACTGTATCTTTATTATCTTCAAATATGTCTGGCACATAGTTGCTATGCAATAAATATTTGCTCAGTGAAAGAATGACTGTTTTCCATACTGAACTATTTTTGAAAATATGACTTTAGTATCATTCCACCCTACCCTGCATATGCTTCCATGGTCCTTTTCTAGTCTGAAGACTTCAGCAAAATTAGTCTTACTGTACTTCCTCTTATTCATCTCTTCTTTGATTATTGTCTCAACTCTAGCAGTTATAACTGTGGTTGTATTGTGTCTAACTTCTAAAAATAAATTAAAATAGCCTCAGTTATCTTTGATGGAAATTTGCTCTTTCCAGAGAACACTAGGAAATAAAAAGGAAATTAAGATACTTGCTATGTTTTTTTTCCCCTTGCTGTAAATCTTCTGCTTCTTATGTAATCTCCACATCAAAATGCCTCTCTTATGAAGGGTAAATTCTAGAAAGGGTATTAATGTTAAACCATCTTGCTGAGTTTACAAAGGTGATGACAGAAATATAATGTGCTTTGTTTTTCTTTCAGATCTCCAACTAAAGACATGGATTCAGAAGAGAAGGAAATTGTGGTTTGGGTTTGCCAAGAAGAGAAGATTGTCTGTGGGTTAACTAAACGCACCACCTCTGCTGATGTCATCCAGGCTTTGCTTGAGGAACACGAGACTACATTTGGAGAGAAACGATTTCTTCTGGGGAAGCCCAGTGATTACTGCATCATAGAGAAATGGAGAGGCTCAGAACGGGTTCTCCCCCCACTGACTAGAATCCTGAAGCTTTGGAAAGCATGGGGAGATGAGCAGCCCAATATGCAATTTGTTTTGGTCAAAGCGGATGCTTTTCTTCCGGTTCCTTTGTGGCGAACAGCTGAAACCAAATTAGTGCAACACACAGAAAAACTGTGGGAGCTCAGCCCAGCCAATTACATGAAGACATTACCACCAGATAAACAAAAAAGAATAGTCAGAAAAACTTTCCGGAAACTGGCTAAAATTAAGCAGGACACAGTTTCCCACGATCGAGATAATATGGAGACATTAGTTCATCTGATCATTTCCCAGGATCATACTATTCATCAGCAGGTCAAGAGAATGAAAGAGCTGGATATGGAAATCGAAAAGTGTGAAGCTAAGTTCCACCTTGATCGGGTAGAAAATGATGGAGAAAATTATGTTCAGGATGCATATTTAATGCCCAGTTTCAGTGAAGTAGAGCAAAAGCTAGACATGCAGTATGAGGAAAGCCAGATTCTGGAGGACCTGAGCGAAAGTGATGGCATTGTACAGTTGGAAGAACGACTGAAATATTACCGAATGCTCATAGATAAGCTTTCTGCTGAAATAGAAAAAGAGGTAAAAAGCGTCTGCATTGAAATAAATGAAGATGCAGAAGGGGCAGCTGCCAGTGAACTGGAAAACTGTAATTTAGAAAGTGTTAAGTGTGATTTGGAGAAAAGCATGAAAGCCGGTTTGAAAATCCACTCTCATTTGAGTGGCATCCAGAAAGAGATTAAGTTCAGTGACTCATTGCTTCAGATGAAAGCAAAAGAATATGAACTCCTGGCGAAGGAGTTCAACTCACTTCACGTTAGCAACAAAGATGGATCCCAGTCAAAGGAAAACAGAGGGAAGGAATCCCAGGTTCCCAACAGCAGTGGGGAGGTTCCTCCCTTTACTCAAAGGGAATTGAACATGTATACAAACGACACAGACTCGGACACTGGTATCAGCTCCAACCACAGTCAGGACTCGGAAACAGCTGTAGGAGATACGGTGCTGTTGTCAACATAATATGAATGGCTACTTTCTGACCTTTTTTAATGTTGTCTATGTTTTTTTTTAATTTAATAGGAAACTTTATTGTAAATGTGACTTTCTTAAAAAATGTAAATCATGTTACAGTATTTAGTAGTTAATAAAAACTAGAGAAATTTGTTGTTTTTGATGTAAGATTTCCAACAGGGCTTTAATTATTACAAGCTCAAACAATGAACTATTTATTAGGAATGTATGATAATAAATAGTTGTAGGCATGTAACACAGAAATAATTTGATGAGGATTATATGATAATCTCACAGCTTCTATGGAGAAGGACTTATATAAACTTAAAAACAATTCTCAATATTAGACGGTCAAAATATTCAAACCACACATGAAGAAGTAAAATTAAAATGTGTTGCGATATCTTTTTTCAATACTATATCATTACAATTTTTAAATCTGTAAAGTACATGACAACTACTGTGTTGTAACTATGTTAATCCAAATCTTAGTTCTTTTAATCGATCCTTAGATTGTCCAAAAGATCATGTTTGTCACTTGCTGAACCCTTCTCCCTGTTTACGCCCGTGCAAAGGGCTGCTGTTGGGACACGTATAAATACTGACAGGGAGTCAGAGGTATCGATGAGGCGGGACCAACTGCTGCATACAAACAGCAATTTTTCTAACAAGACTAAAATTATTAAGAGCTATGCATGAGCTTTTCTATCTGGCAATGCAGATCCTCTGATCAAATCAATATTCCGTGCAGGTTCATTCTTTGAGGGACAGTGTGGGTTACAGATAAAATCAGTCATTGTCTGTTTCAGACAGATAAAATCCGTTTGTTTATGCCACATCTACAAAAGTTGCAGTGATGAAATTTGAGGTCCTTTGTGTGGATTAAATAGAGCTCCATATGCCATAATTATTAGAATGGACTTTTATTCTTCTACACTGTAACTCAGATTGTCTTCTTAGTTCTTCATCTAAGGTGCTTAAAGAAGCTTAGTGCTTAAAAACATACTAGCACCATCCCAAAAGTGCTAGGAAAAATCCAAGAAATTGAATGAATTGTTTAGGTCCTATCTTGACTGACAGTCATTATAGTGACTGATGATGCTTGGTTTTGCTTGGTTTTTAATTAGGAATTTCCTTTCTTCTTTTTCCTACTTTCCTTTCTTTCTTCTTTTCTGCCTGTCTGCCTTTCTTCCTCTCTTTTCCTACCTCCATCCCTTACTTCTCCCCCCCTCCTTTTCTCCTTTCCTTCTTTTTTGCCCATGAACATGTGATGCAATCATATTGAAAACAATTTTATTATTTTTTGTACTGTTAACTGAATATTGCTGCAGTTTATTTTTTTCTTTAGCTACACTTTTCCTGTATGTCAGTGCACATGTAAGTTGAAATATTATTTTATTTAGTTTTGATATGTGGATACTAGTTAAGGTTTTCAGTATTTCTTTTTTATTCCCTTACATTCTTATGCATACTGTAGTGCAGGTTTTAATGGATTTTTTTTGACATTCAAAATTTGAAAGGTGTTTAATTTTTAAAACCAACTTGTTAACTGAGCTTGCTTCATCTATTCTTTCTTAAATTTTCTCAACTTACTCTTTTATTCCTCCATCCTCAGTCTTTTCACCCATTTTTGGAAAGATATTTAGAATGTCATTAGTGTTTCACTTTGGGGGAGCATTTATGTTTTCATTTCTTGCACCAAGACATTTTCAGGCCATATTTGAATTTGGCTGGTAAAAAAAGTAGGAATTTGTGTGGAAGTATAGTGATAAAGAGTAATAACGATAACATGGCTTGTACTTTTTCAAAAAGAAGGAATTGAATCTGTGAAAAAGGAAGTTCACCTGCCTAATAGCCCATAAAATCATTCAACAATATAGTAAGCTATTGACATATTCATTGTTCACTAATGGGGATTAAATTCAGAAGATCGTGATAAATGATAAACTAATTATAATGTTGTTTTCCTAAAGCAAAAGTAATCTCTTTGGATTACTCTTATCTTTAGCGTGAAAATAATGAAAAGAACCTTGTTTATCCATTTGACTAATTATGTAAATTCAAAAGAGGTTCTGATAAGAAATAGGACTGGAGAGATCGTATCATTTTAGAAATTTTGAATTTAGTTTCTGTACAGTTTAACACATTGATACATTTTAAGGGTCAATTCTTCTGTATCTTAGAGTAAATAATGTTTAAAACTCTTGGTAGAAAGCAAGATCATGGGTTTTTAAATTTATTTTGGAATTTCTATTTGCTCTTCAGTTATACAAATGTATTTGTGCTTTTGATCATTACATTCTTTAAAATTTAATCATTCATCAGTTACCATGGTGAATCTGAGAGTTATATGTTAATACAAATAGAAATACTAAAATACACTGCCTGCATGTCTGTATACTGAGCTATTTGTTATTAAAGTAAGTGACAATTAGAGTTATAAATATAGGACTTCATAGAAAGTTTAATGTTTTTACTACCTAGAGAAACTTTAAAATATTTAAAAATGCTTGAGTAACCTGACAGATTAACTATGAAACGGCCATATGCAGCTAGAAGGAGCAAACCAAAGCCAACTATTCTTCATTTCTATAACAAGACGTGGGTTCATCCCTGTTCATCCTTCCACATGGAATTCCTCTTTTCCTCCATCTGCCATACATTGAAACCCTACCTTTTTTTCACAGTCTTTTTAATGTGCTAGCTCTTACATTTTTGTTCCAATCAATCAACTGTAATCTTTTATCTCTGAATCCACAAATAGTTTAGATACTTCTCATAGAGAAGCATTTATATCGTGGCTTAAGTTGTATTTATTTATGTACTTATCGAACTCCCCTCTCTCAATGGACTCTTACCATACTACTTTATCAACTATCTTATTAACCTTAGTCATTTCTATCAGCTTCTTTGCCCCCTCTACTCAATTTTTAATTGAATTACTAAATGTTAGAGGTTTATAGCTTTGTGTGTATTTTTATACATGGTAAATGATGTTTGTGCATTTTTTACATGAATAGGCATTTTAGCAGACTTAAGACATTATCAGTAATTGTTTTGGGGGAGGCACTAATCATGCTCCTATGAATTTTTTCATGTGGCTTCAATTTTTAATTTTATTTGTAATTCACAGAATTACTGATTTAAAGCAACATAGATATTGTTTTTATTAGCCAATTTAATGGTTAAATTGCATTGTATGCTTATAAGAAAAAATGTATTTTAGAGTTGGGTTTTAAGTGGTAGACACCCAAAATAACTTAGAAATATCCTAAATAAAATACCTATTTTATTTTTCTTCTTCAGTAAAATAATAAATGACCTCTCATCAGTGTGTAGAAGCTAATCTAATACATTAAAACTTTATTTTTATATTTATTTAAACATCTATATGTGACAAAATATATCTCTGTGGCTGCATTTTATAATTTTTCAAAGTAGGATTATTGTTCCATTGAAAACATTTTTCTAGTGACAAATAAATACTTTTTAATTATGGTATAGAGTTCTTAAATATTAGGCTATTTTTTTCATACTTCTTGGTTTAATAAACCTGATGTGACAAATATAAAGTATATGTCATTTCTTCGAGTTGTAACTGATCCCAATTAATAAAAGGAATAATTGTACCTTTCATGTGATATTGTTTTTCTGGGTGTGTTACTTGGCTTGTATTAAAAATAAGTTTTATATTAGTTTGAATTATATAATTGCTAAGCTAACTCACAACTTATTTTAAGATCACTTATTATTTCATGACAATATAACTGTATACCAAATAAGATCTAACAAAACTTTTTATTAGGTTCCATACATATTTGTTCCAACTTTTTATGAAAGAATTCCCAAACTTTTATAATGGAGAGCTGATTTTATGTTATGGTGTCTTGCTTTCTAGAATGAAATCACTCTAATGTAAAAATATTAGGGTTGGAAATCCTAGTTAAGGGAATAATTGAGGAAAATTTCCCTGGCCTTGCCAGAAGTCTAAACATCCAGGTACAAGAAGCTCAAAGGACTCCTGGGAGATTCATCACAAAGAGGCAAACACCAAGATACGTAGTCAGTCATCAGACTTAACAAAGGAAACATGAAAAAGGCACTCCTACAAGCCGTAAGGTGAAAGCATCAGAGTCTCACTGTGTCGCCCAGGTTGCCAGCCTGGAGCTCCTGGGCTCAAGTGATTTTCCTGCGTAGGTGAGACTACAGACACATGTCATTGTTTCCAGCTCCATTTGATTTTAAGATAGTAAAACAAAGTAGACATCATTATTAAAGAGCATCCTACTTTATCCACTTAGTAAAATGTTTCAGCGGAATCCCTGGAGGTATTATGAGTTAAAAAAGAAAAATCATGGAAAATATAATTATTGTTGATGCACAATAAACAAAAAAAGAATTCAGACAATGATCAAAAAGAAAAGCAAAAAGCTAAAGAGAGATTAAAGAACTAGCTGTCATTCCTACTAAATATGTCCATAATGACTCTGATCTGTAAGTATCATAGTGCTAGGTATTTAATATTTTGTTCTTATGTTCTTGATATTATTAGAATACATTTTCATCATGTACCACTCATTCATATCATTGAAGAACTTTCCATTTGAAAATAAAATGAATGAAAAGGCCTTCTCTGACAAGTGTACCCCTGATTTACTTATGGAGATTGGTATAACACATTAGAAAGTAATTTGGAAATATTAGCATAGATCAACAATTATTCAAAGCTTTCAATCAGTACTCCTATAGTTCATAATAAAGAGCAGGAAAATAGGAAAATAGTCCAAAACTTGTGAAAACACATACATGAAGGTATTGGGCATAGCTTTATGTATACTAGCAAGTTAAAAGCCCAATTAACAGAAGAAGAGTTAGGTTAAGTTCTGGGGTATTATTTAAGTACAAATTATTAAATGTGTAAATATTAATAATATTGACAGTTATAAGACCATACAATAGTAAAGTCTAAAATAAATTAATTTGAAAATAAATATAGACTAGCTGTCTTAAAAAAAATTAAAACCTGAGTACCAAAAGGTAAATAAATATGAAAATGGAAATGCAAAGTTTTTGCTACCAGTGTTCATATTAAAGTAATGATTTGGGCCATTACATATTTCTTTTTACCATAAACATATTTCAAGATATAGACTTGTTATAATTTAAAAACATTAATAATGTTTCCTATATATGATATTCTACTATCTTATTTCCTTGCTGAGCTCATTAGAGGTTTTCATAAACTTCAAACAGCTAAAGATTGGTGATTAATGACAAGATCAATTAACTGGGAACTGGAAAACTGAATGCAGTAAACAAACCATTTTAATCCCAGGATGGCAAGATTCCTACCTATAAAATAATTTAAAAGAAAAAAAAGGAAAAATTAATCACTAGATAATTCTTAAGGTCCTTTTCAGCTTGGTTAAATTATGTAAGATAACACATTCAATGGATTTGGTATGAGCACAGCAAATATAGGTGTTTACTTGTTAATGTCTATTCTTTCTATTTTATCCTCGGTAGAGCCTAAACAAGGTTAAATTGAGGTCGCCTACTAACTGAAAAAGGAGGGAGTTCAAATTCAAAACTCTTGCTTCTCTCAACGTTTTTACTCTTATCTCTCATTTCTTTCCAAATTAGTTAGGGTGGGGCTGTAGGGTTGTTATTACTGGCCATGATAAACAGAAGAGTCATGATTAAACAATATGCGGCCAGGGAAAAAAGAACATCATTTGTTTTTCCAGAACAGAAAAAAACTATCTTGGAAATAGAGGTGGGGAGGCCAGTAATCTGTACTATTTATTTTTATCTCTCGAGTGCTTAACAGAGATTAGTACCTAGTATTTGCCAATAAATGTTAGTAAAATTATATGTAAGTAAAGGGCAAGCACAATTCCTGGCACTCAAGAATTATTCTATAGATGTTAACTCTTATTATTGGTAAGTAATGAAAAGTTAAACTTTTATCATGGGTAAAATATTGCTTACATACTGTATTCAAAATAAATGTTACCTCTTTCCTTCCTTTTTCTATCTCTCAGCACAAATACACTGGTACTCACACAAATACACACTCAAGATAATGTGTTTCCATTCCAAATCCTATTTTTAAAGTTGTGGGTCTTTTTAAAATTCTAAGTAGTATTTGTCATACCTCAGATGAAAAGCCAGAGAAAGTGTTACAGCTTTTCAGAAATGAAACTAAGATTTTGAAATGTTAGTATAACCTTTTACATATATGAAATTTGCATGAGTCACTCTCCTCTAGTAAATGCAGGTATATGACGTGGTGATTGTTAATGATGTTTTTACTTTCCACGTATAGATCTTTGACCAAAACTCTAAATTACCTTTACGGGAAAGAGCCCAACGATGGATAGCAGAGCTATATACACCTTTCTCAGCATCCACCCAAACCACCCCACTGCTATGGTAATCTTTCCAAGGACTATAAAATGCAAAAATGTCACATACTGTGAAGACCAGCAATTTCACTTAGAATGGGGGTAGTGATGCTAACTGGGATTTATCATTCAAAAGTAGGACCAACTAGGGAGGAAAATGTCCTGAGTTGGAGACTTAATTCTTAGGTCAATCCACGTCATAAGTCTTTCTGAGATAATTCCCAAACCTGCCTCCACAACGGAATCACATAGAGTACTTATTAAAAATACAGATTCTTGAACTTCTCCCTGGTGAATTTGATTGAGGAAGTCTGGATTGCAGCCCCAACTTTTGTGTTTATAAATAGTCAAAAGATTGTAAAGCAACAGTGTTAGAGTGTGGTTTATGAATTCTAGCAGAGCTGGTGACTATAGCCGTTACCAAGCTAAAGTGAAGGAATATGAAGAGCAAGCATTCCCATAGTGATCACTAGAACTCACTGGCTTGGAAAAAACATAAAAAGCACTAGGTCTTCAGCCAAGGGTGATCTGGAAACAGAAACTTGTTAAAAGGCTGCTCCAGAGACTGCTGGTGCCCACAGACAGAAGGCTTATTGTCTCATTTTTAAATAGTGCTCAATCTAAGGTGAAAATGAAAGAAAAAATTAGGCCATTGTGGGAACTCCTGTTGTCATATGAGTACTACAGATACTTTTTCTGTGTCTTATACACTTTTTGTTTTAAATGCCATTAAGAGGGCTTGCATATTAAGAATAATAAACTGTTGAAAATTGTTTTTCTTGGCTCAAATTAAATGCAATTTCTTCTGCAAAATAGGGAAGAGAGGTCTCTTTCGAAAAGACAGAGCAATTCAGTTCAACTTTGGGTTGAAACCCTTGTTACCTGTGTGATTTTGGTCAAATTATTATTCAATTATTCTGTGTATGAATTTCCTCAGCTGGAAAATTGAGATGATAATAATACTTGACTATTGGAATGCTTTAATGGTAGGAGATGTAGCATGAAAAATACTTAGCATCTCAACTTGTATAGAGTAGATTTCATTATTATGTCAACTACTATTAGTACAATATTTTCTTGATTTTATTACTTTTACCACATTAATAAAAGAAGGATGCATCATTATATTTCCATCAAAAGAAGTATAAATGCCCACCAGTTTAAAGAGTAGGTTATGCTGTGTCAGCTCTTAGGAATTATTTACAGAAAGTCTACCTGTTCATCTCATTGTCATTCCAGTTGGGTATTTATACAACTCACATTACATCATAAAAGTTCACTTAACATATTTAACTATAGTTCATTGTTAAAATAAAAAGTTTGTGTGTGTAATAGAAGAGAAATAGAGCTGTAAGATGAAATATAATACAAGTTTTATAAGTAATACATGTATTCTTCCTTGAAGGATAACCATGTGTTTATACTTAATTTGGGGCAACAACTAAAAGTTTTATAAAAGCTAGTAAGACAAGATAAAATTGCACTGTATTTTATCATTGAAAAGATTTCCTATTCACAGAACAGACAATGTAATCAAAGGCAGTAGAAATTACCAAACATCTCAGAACAGACCACAGAATTTTCAAAGTTAAGAGAAGTTAGTAAGAGTAAATTAATGTGTCATAAAGACTATCTCTTGGCACCAAATGACAATTTGTCAAAAACACCTGTGTTATTTTTTAGGAAAAATTACTCTCCAGTAATATTTTATTATTTCTGGCAAGGGAGAAGTGCAGATTGTTTATAATCTATGTTTTTCTCAAAATAAAGAAATCAAGTTCATAAATATTTGTTATAAAACCAGTGTTTGATATACATATGAATTAACAATCATTGTCAATGATCAAAAGTGATCTAGAACAATTTGGAAATTCTCAATGGGAAGACATAGACTAAAACATCTATTATAACAGAAAAAGAGTCATATAATTGCTGACTAAAAATACTATAGCATGCATGATTTCTTTTATTCTTTAAAAACTGTTTTGAGCAAGTATGCCTTATTATAAGTACAGTACATACATTTTATTGTTACAACAGATTTTCATAACAGACAACATCAAGGGTGACACAATCAAGACCCCAATTTCCAAATGAAGCAAAGGATAGTTATGCATATTTTTCCATTATATAAACGTATCAGGAAAAAACTAAATTGCTATGCAAAGGAAGAATTTACTATGGCAAGGATAAAAATTTATTTTATTGGTTTGAGTTGTTGTGTCTGTAAAAATAATAATTTTTATTTATGTAAAATAATGTTTTAGAAACCCATGGTGGAGTAGAGAATCATAAATTTTAACAAAGGGAGGGAAAATGGGGGGAGGAGTCATCAAACGGTGAAAAGTAACCGGAAATACAAAGTTTTGAAGCTCTGAAAGTGATGGATACCTCATGAGGAATTGCCAGTGAATTTTGAGGTCTTACATTGAATTGGATTTTTCCTTTTGTGAACTTTATTAGAGTCATTATTCTCGAATCTCAATAGCAGTCTTCTTATGCAAAAGTATTGTGTTAATAATATTTTGGAGAATGAAGAAGATTCTATGTCCACCTACCAGGAAAAGTAGAATTGAGAGAAGAGAGACTGGGGAAGAAAAATAATGAGCAGAAAACAAAACATAATATGAGAGAATCCAGTGGATGGCTGAAAGTGTTAAATGCACTATAATTGGCATAAATACTGTGTTCTGCATTCTTTTTCTTTCTTTCTTTCTTTTCTTTGTTCTTTTCTTTTCTTTTTTTTTTTTTCTTTTTTTGGATGTGGAGGTTATAATTGCTGTCTAGGCACACAAATTTGTAAAAGTATTTTGTCTGCCTTTAATTCTACTGTTCAGAATGGGTTATTTGTATAAAACATGCATGATGCAATTATTTAGTTTCTTGTTTTGCATCCTTATTTTTTGTTTCTTTTACAGAATGTCATGTGCAACATACGTGTTTGTTATTGCTGTATACAAAGGTCTTCACTGATGAGTCCAATCAAAAATAAATAGGAATATAAAGCTTTATTCTTCAGTCTTGGAAATAAATCTAATAACTAGACTTATTAGAAAAATATATTAAATCAATGTTTTCTATGAAATGATTTTCTTCAATACCAAATACAAACAAAATATATTAGCATTATTTATAAGCAGAGCTTTCAAACAGTTGCTAGAATATTTTTTAAAGTATTTCAATGAAGTAACTTGATTATATGACCATTGTTTTGATCACTACCAAAAACTGGTAACTGCAAGTCTTCATGATTCTATGATATTAAACAGCACCTATAGATTGGTATCAAATAGAAGCATATTTGCTAAGGACTTGGCAAAAAAAATTAAGAATGTCAATTTAAGTTAACAAAAATCTCCCAACGTGATTTTGGGGAAAAAAAAAAACCCTAATATAGAAAAAGAAATTTGATGCAAAAAAGAGATGTTTCCCTGACATTTGGTAATCCTAGGAAATGTTAGAGAGAACATTTATTATCTATAGCCAATGAGAAGAGGGCTTCAGGTGGTTTTATTTGTATATGAAAAGAAAAAAAAAGAAAATTCCAGAAGCCTGGAAAATATGGGGGTGTTCAGTTTACAAAAATTTAGGCAAAACAATTTTTAAAAAATGATATTTAAAAAGATGCATCTTAGGAGTGGATTTTGAACGAATATATGTATTAAGTTTCTAGCAATCTTTAGGAAGATACATTATAATTTTTCAAATTATTTGTCTTCCTCTAATGTTACTTCACTGTAGTTGAGCTAGAGAGGAGACAATTTGTGACTGAACAAAGAGTAAAGAGGTATATTATGAATATAGTATATAAGAGACCAGATCCTACCTTTACCTTAATGTTACAATTTTAAAAAGATTATTTTAGCAGTCAACATGTTGGAGATACAGGTAATAAAAAATACTATTCCTAGGAAGAAATTACATGGCCAATACATCAGACACAAAATATTGAATTACAATGATTGAGAATGAATATTTCTCAAATTACTATAAAAAGATAAAATTATTTGCTTATTTTGAACTTAAAATCTTTCAAACTTTTCATACATACAAAATAAATAAGCAATCTTTCCATAAATAACGGAATTAGAGTACATGATATGAGTGAAATACTCAAAGTCTTGATACAGTGATATGCAATTCCACTTAGACTCACAGCACTTTGGGAAGGCCTCCATCACCATGGAAGCCCAGCTGAAACTGGCTCTGTTAGTTGCTATTTCCACCTTGTTGCCTAGGCTCATGGGTGGTCAGTACTTGAAGCTTTACCCTACTGTCTTAAAATCATAACAGAGGCCATGCTTAGTATTCATCATTCCTTGTAGATACAACTTAAATGAGGCTTGAAGAGTATATGCTTTCTCGATGCTAAGTGAGTGATAAGGTTTTATGCATAATGCTAGGGAAATTTTTCTAGACGGTTAGAACAAGAATACACAAGTCAGGAAAAGGGAAAAGAAAAAAAGATTGATCGTAGCTTTCCCAGGCAATCAGTGCTCAGTTGTCAAATATGTGAATCACCCTGGCTGCTGCTTTTTCCTCATTTTGCCTGCATTTTGGGAGAGTTAACAGTTAACTTCTCTAGAACAGTTAACCAGACATCATGTATCCAAATTGGACTCCTCAGAATCTCATTAGACTCCTCACTCTACCAAACCCTCATATTCAATGTTTTTAAGGCCCATTAATTTTTGCCCATCCATGTATTTTTCAAAAATTCCATCTTTCTTTTATCATGGTCTTTTTCCAATTAGGTCTGGGAAGAATTTAAAAGTTCATAGTAGTAACATTCATTGGGTGTCCAGCAGGTGGGAGAGGGAGGAGGGGATGGGTATATTCTCACCTAATGGGCGCAGTGCACAAGGTCTGGGGATGGGCACGCTTGAAGCTCTGACTCGGGTGGGGCAAAGGCAATATATGTAACCTAAACATTTGTGCCCCTGTAATATGCTGAAATAAAAATAAAAGTTTATGTACTCCAAACCCCTTAGGTTACAAAAGAGCAAAAAGAATTCCAGACAACTAAAGGTTTATAGATAGTTAATGGTGGAATTATTACTGAAGTTCAGACCTTTGAAATCCCAATAGGGTGTTCTTTTCTCTCTTTCCACAAGTTGCCTCAAGGAAAGTGGATTCCTTGCAGTTCTCTGTTAATGTAACACTTGCCGTCCTAACTGTTAAAAAAAAAAAAAAATTCTACCCAGCTGCAGTTTAATTATAGTTTTTTCACACCACATATCCATAGAAGCAACAAATGGACAGGTGCAGTACCTTTTTTATCTTTGTTTATCTATCTCTTCATTCTCAGTCACTGGAAAAATGCATACAATTGACAAATGTTTAATGAATATTGATTGCATTCAAATTACATTAGTCATTTGACGACCAGTGGCACAATTAGAAGATACGTATCTTCTCATCTATCTAAACAAACAGTTCACATTTTTCTGTGTATCTCCTACAGGAAAACACCAGCTGTCTCCAAAGCAGAAGAGGAACGATTTTCCAAATATTATAAATATTGGGCAATCTTTACAGAAGCATTATTCCTTAGATAGCATCGATTTTAAATATTTCAATATTTGTCCATTGCTTTTTTTGCAGTGAATATATATTACAGAACAGGTTGCCCATGATTTATAAGCAAATGTGTCTCATTTAAGAGTAGTTCCGTAGTCAAGAGTTTGCACTATCACAATGTTTCTTCAGTGAATACATTTATTTACTCCAAGCTTAATGATGGAAGTGGAAAAAAAAAACAAAAACCTTTTTTCTGTGGAAACCACATCAAGTAAATCCTATCATTTATTCATCTACTCAACAAATGTTTGTTGCTAGAGGCTCTTGGTTTTGTCAGTTCTTTCATCTTTAAGAGGGGAGTGACACCGGGACGTTCCAGAAGTTATCTGTGAAGCTACCCTCTGGAGTGTGAGTCACTGTGAAAAGTCGGCCTGCCTGTTTCTCTCATCTACCTTTTCTACCACTCCCAAGAAACAACATGGGAGAGTTCACTCAAGGTGACAAATCTCCAAACCAAAATGTTTTTCCAGGCTCTGCCAGTAACCAGTTATCGTAGATAATTAAGAATTGATTGTAATCTCATTATAATAAAGACGTCTTGAAGTTTAGTCTGAAACTTAAAGCACACAACTCTAGGCATGGGTGAGGAAGCTGAATTTGGATAGACCTGAACTTCAGGTAGCGCATTTAGCAAAGAGAGTCAAAGGCGGGAGGGTAGATCGTAGCATGAATAATGAATGATATGAAAACAAAAAATCATGACTGATAAAAAGAAAGTTTAGGTAGCTGCAGCAGATCTGCTGCGTGGCCTCCATTGCCTCTGTAGCGTGATGTTTTTCTTCTCACAGTACTACCTCCTGTCAGGCAGTACAAGTACCCAAATCCCACCTTATGTGATGACAAGGCCAAGCAACGGTTTGTGCAGCAGGTTTCCTGCACACTTTGTAGACTATACAACAAATTTCTCATGCGGGAAGACTGCCACTTTTCAATGTATAGTGCAACCTTCTGTTACCTGTGTTGATCAAGAGTTCAGATCTCAAAAGAACTTTACCATCAACATGACTTGCAGATTTTGCTGGTAGCTTTTATAAACAGATTATGAGTGTTTCAATTCCACCGGCTGCATGAGATGTCCTGTCCTCAGCAGCATCATATTGCCAACTGCACAGTGAGGGAATACTTTCATTACTTGTGCAACTGTACATTTCCCAAAATGTTGCACTGCAATTGGACTGGAGGCTATAAGTGATCTACCACCCGCTCTGGCTCTAAGCATCACCCTCAGTGAGTTTGGAACAGGTCATTTCTACCTGGGTAGGTGGCAAGAAGGACTCGGCAAGTTTGTCAGCTTCAGTGACCTGGAGATATGGACACCAGTAGATGTCTCGCTAATTGGAGTTCACTACACTGGACCAGCAGATGGCTCTTTGTACATTTAGCTGTGATCATGTGCTTCAAAGAGGAGCAATGCTTAGCAAAAGTCCTTTTGCCTATAGGCGTTGATGTGATGTGATTGATGTATGTTTTTAATATACAGCATCTGTACTTTGCTTGCCTTGATGAGGGTAAAATAAAGAAATGAAATACTGAAAAAGAAAGAAATTACAAGAATAAATTGAATATTCTAAGTCTGGGAAGAAATACATCTGCTCAATATTTACAGTGTATACAAAGATGATCTCACTTTAAATATAGTAGTTCTTTGAAACTTTACAAAAACTTAAAAATATTACATATTTCCATTCATGACAGCAGCCTACCATCATATTTCATATGAAAGAAAGTTAAAAGCCAGCTTACCTACATTTTAGAGATGTTGAAACTATGACACATCAAATATTTTTTCTCTCAGCATTTCCATATGATTAAAATTGCAGTCGGAGAATAAAATTATTTCTCTGGCTCTCTCAAACCACTATCTAGTTTTAAAAGATATATGCATTTTGATTTTCAGAAATTATTTTGTTATTTCTATCTTTTCTTGCTTTAGTTTTATTCCTTTCTTGTTTTTTCTTTTTTTCTGTGTGTATGTGTTTTAAAGTTACATGGCTTTGTTTTTTCAGACACAAATTAGGAGCTCCCATGAAATCTTTCACAGTTTACGCTTGTAAGATTTTGGTTTGTACTTCAACAGAAGACTTCATAATTTATTTAGCAAAATCCATTCAACAAATATTTGATGAGCCCTACAACAAATATAATACATATTAAGTAGTGTGGTAGGAACAAAAGAAGTATGATTTCAAGATAGAGTTGCAGTCTCTAAGAGCTTGTTGAGGAGGCAAAACAACTATAAAAAAGTTAAGCAATAAGATAGAAAGTAACACGACAGAAAATTTTAAGAAGGTTTATATGGAAAGGAAAATCAGTTATGGAAGGTGGCTAACACTTTTGAGGACCTCTCTTTAGCTAGGAACTCTGCAATGATTATCTTATTTCATATCACAACTATGAGAGATATATATTATCATCTCCACCTTGCAGATTAAAAAACAAACCAACCAACCTGAGGCCAAAAGACGATAAGCGTATTTCCAAGCATAACATTGTCAGATTTGAAACGAAATGCATGATGAGTAAGATTTTATGTTGGACCCTGAAGGACGTGGAAAGTTACAAGTAGAGAGAAAAAGACTAGCATAAGCAATGGCATAGAAAGATGGAAGAATGAGCAGAAGATGCAAGGAATCTAGTCTGCTTAAAGGAAAGTGACTTGGGGAAAGTGAGAAATAAGTGTTGCATCAGCTCTCATTTAATTTCAGGAGTCAATTAATTGGCAATGACATGAGGAAATTCTCCTGAGAATGTTATTCTGGAAGGGCATACTGAATAGAGGCTATTGTAAAAGTCTAGGTAGGAGGCAATGAGGTGCTAGGGTGGCTACAGCTAAGGTTATAGAGGTAAAGACGTAATATGATGTGCTCAACAATATTATCTGTAGGAAAGTTGTTTGTTTTTTTTAAGAGATGGGCTCTTGATCTGTCACCCAGGCTGGAGTGCAGTGGCAGGATTCCTGGGCTCAAAGTGATCCTCTTGCCTCAGCCTCCTGAGTCACTGAGATTACAGGTATGAGCCACTGCAACTGGCTATGTAGGAAAGTATTTGAAAATTTGGCTTATAGTGGAGGTAGGAGACAAAAGAAGAGTATAGAATTGTACATTGATTGGGAGTTAGTATAATCAAGAACATAAAAAAATACTAAAGCTTCTGATTTGCTAATTTCAAAGCATTGTTTGAATTGAAAAATTATTTGCAAAAACCAAGAGAAAATCCACAGAGCACTGGACTTAAACTTTAAGAAGATTATAAAGATTTCAATATTCGTGCTATACCCAGGCCAATTAAATCAGAATACCTGGGGGTAGATCTAGTCACCAATAATTTTTAGAGTTTTCCAGTGTGCAGCCAAGGTTAGGAAGCACTGCAGTGAGAATTGAAGTTACAGTTAGGGATGAGATCGTCAAATGGTGGAATAAATAAATACACACAGTAGAGTGCTGAGTCAACAAAGTAAACACTGAGGAAGAGGCCACAGATTGGTAGAAACACTCAATAGTGTAAGATCCTAAGGGCTAAACAAGAAAAGAAGTCAAATAAGACTCAATAGACCCACTGTTCATACACAATTAGGATGAGGACTGAAAGGTTTCAAGTTTGTTGATAAGGAAATTAACTGCTGACTAGAGGATCACTCTCAGGAATGTGGTGAAGATCATATGACAAGTGATTGAGAGAATAGATGTTGAAAAAGGGAGGTTAGTTCGTGTGAACTAGTCTTTGAAAAAGAAGTTGTCTGAGAGCTGAGGAAGAAAAAAATGAATCGATGGAATTTGATATTTTATATTATTTTAGACCTATGAACATTTTAAGCTGAAGGAAAGGAAGTAGAATGTTGGAAAAGATTGAACATGTGTATGAAAGAAAAGACTGATGAAATAAAGTCCTGGAGAAAGCAAGAAAAAAATAACATGCAAAATGCATGCAAAGGATTACTCCTGGCAAATAGAGTAGTTTTGTTCTTGGAAACCAAAATTAATTAGGAAGAATGAGTTTTGATTCTCTACAAATTAAGAGATGAGGTTGAATTCTTATAGTTTCAAAGTGGTATGTGTACCTTCAGGAGAGTCAAGAGGTGACTCTGACACCCTTCATTGTCTGCTCAAGTAAACTCTTTAAAATTTTAATGTGCCAAAGTTTATCTTTTAACACTATGATGATCATATTTACTATATCTGCAATGTCTTTTTTTAAAATCATTTTTGACTATAAGTTCCACTGATGGCAAGAGAAGTTCAGTTCTGGCTTTAAAATGCTGATTCATATTTTCATTGGTAATGATATGCAAACAACTGCAACACAAATGTGAGCCTGCCCAAGCTGCAGGCCCACACCCCAGTCAAGAGATCATCTGGTTGATGTTACATGTAAAATTTGTTAACTCAATCTGGAGATATACTAAAATATTAATATATGGTTATAACTGAGTTTGAAAAAGACAAAATCTCTTCATAGACAAAAGGTGTTCTGTGGATTTTAAAACAATGTTCATTTGAAGTGAATAGTAACCAAAATGTAGGTTAAAAACTCTTAAAAGAATAATTTCAAATCAGATATCCTGCTAGGTTGAGCAATATAAAATTATTGCTATTAAACCATTTTTCACTTAGCTCCAACTAACACTTGAACATGCATGAAATCAGGATGTTGATAATTTACAATAGAATGTATCTGCTGAATTGAAGGTTAGCTCCTGTGTAGGAAGTAACTTGAAAGAAGAAAATAACTGATTTTGTTGTTCATGATTACATAAATCACTCTATTGTTTTCCTTTTCTTATTTCCTTATATGTGATGGTAAGGAATTCCAAGGACAAATATTATAATTATTAGTTTGAATTGCATTATATTGAAGACACATAATTAAGTTCCAGGTTGTAGTTACACACAGAGACGTAATTTAGTAAGTGACGAGGGGAAAGTAATACATTAGTTTCCTTTCACAGATCTAATGAAATGAAGGGTTGGGCCAGGTTACAGTAAACATTTAATTACATAGAGATTCAATGCAATTCACCAATAGCAGAAAAGGGCATAGTAATTGCTTTCTAAGATAAAATTATTCTAAAATAAAAATACTCTCTATTTTCACTCTTCACCTGCTGAAAACTGAACATCTTTACTTGATACCCTAATTCCCTTCTGAAACAAGATATTAACTACCCACTTCTTTTCATGGAAATTTAGAGTCAGAAATTCTAGATTAATAAGGCTAGTTTTGTGGGTTCTAAATTCTGTTAGCTTTAGCTACAGCCAACTCTTTTCCCATAACAAAAGCTCTTCTTGAATTTCTTGTTTTTACAAATGACCTACTGTTGTATTGTAACACAAATGTCCTAAGTTATTTTTGCTGAAGTATAATAACAACCCCTAAAGCCTTGGTGATCTTTGGCATTGTTTTTTTGGTATACAAGGTCTTAGTTAAATAAAGTAAAAGAGGAAAAGTTAATACATTACTATGGAGAAAAAAAATCCACTTTAACAAAGAAAAACAATAGTGAGTCAGAAAGAAAACAAAATGGCTATAAAATTAGGTGAGAGATTGTGTAAGCAAAGAATAAACTGGGATGTGGGTGTGCCAAAACCAAAAACGAACAGAATCAACTATCAAAAATGTTCTATAAGAGATAGGAATTGGAAAGTTCCACAGATAAGAAACTTCTTTCAAAAATAATAAAATAAAATACGTGGGAAACCAATTGAGCATACCATAATAAGCAAATCAAAGCATATTTAATCCTTACATGTATGTTATGGGATATTTTTTCTAACATCTCCTTACATTAAAAACAAAATGAAAAAGCTTTAAGAAATTTTGATTGCTCTTAGATCTGAATTGTGATGCCACTGAGGACCAAAAAAAAATTATTTTGGATAGGGGAGGGGGCCAAAATGGCAGACCAGAAGCAGCCAGCACACACAGCTCCCACAGACAGTATCAAAAGTGGCAAGTAGATGTTTACGTCTGTAAGAGAGAGCACGGAGATTCAACAGAGAAGTGACAAGAGTCATGAAAAACAAAGGAGAGGGAAGTAAAATGACCTGCTCAGCTGGATTGCCAGTTGTCAGGACAAGTGCCCACATGAGGAAAGGGCAGGTGAGAGACCCCCAGGGCTCCACACTACCCCCATAGACCTTGCAATCAAAGCTGCAAGAGGGCCCCTCCAGCTGCACACATCTATGGACTAACTCAGGGAGCTGCCTAGAGACTGCACAGCAGCACTGCTCTAGAGAGAAGCACAGTCGGATCCCATGGGCTTCTGAGCCCTGAGCACTGAAGCCAGCACTATTTGGAGACCCAGCCCCCAGTATGCTACATCTACCCAGCATGCTGCTGTTGGGCCAAGAAAGGAACAGGGAGGATGGGCTTTCCCACACACTCCTGGGATAAGTGCTGCTGCACTGCAGTTGCTTTTGCTAATGCCAGGGTACCCAGGTGGGAGCAAACCCCTACAGCCACCCATCTATGCTGCCATAACAGAGAGGGACTCATCCTGCCCCTGCCTGACCTTTTACCATCAGACTGGGGAACAACCCACCCATCCACATGTATATCCCCCCATACCTATTTGGACTGTTACAGCCACAGGGGAATGGGGAGATGCAGTGGAGCAGCAGTGTTCAAGGCTCACAGTGTATCCAACCCTGTCTTGACTGAGCATCTTTCTAGAGCAGGACTCAATCATGCCATCCAAGGGCCTGGGAACTGGAGATCACCGCTAACCTATTCCACCACTGCTGGCATCTGAATACTTCCCAGGAGTCTGAGGTCTAACTGACCCAAATTGCCAGCAACACCACAGTGGGTACCAACCTTCATGAGCTGAAAGGCAGTGTAACTGTCCTTCTCTACACTGAGCAGCAGAGTTCCTGGCAGAGGAGAAAAGGTGAACCACAAAGCTATCTGTTCTGAGCTGAGGGAAGAGGCTCTAGATTAGAAGAAATCAGCATAAGAACTCTGACAATATGAAAAAGCATGCTGTTTAGGCAGCCCAAAGGTTGACAATAGCTCTCCAGCAATGGACTACAACCAAAAGGAAATCTTTCAAATGTCATATATGAAATTCAAAATATGGATCACAAGTAAGCTCAAAGGGATTGATGAGAAAGTTGAAAACCAATGCAAAGAAACAATAACAACAACAAAAACTTCAAGACATGAATGAAAAATTCACTAAAGATATAGATACTTTAAATGAAAAAAGCATCATTCACAGAATTTCAAAATATAGTGGAAAATTTTAACAACAGACTAGACCAAAAAGAATGAGGAATTTCAGAATTAAAAACAAAGTTTTCAAATTAGGCAGTCAAAAATAAAGAAAAAAGGGTAAAAAAAAATGAGGAAATCTCTGAGAAATATGAGATAATGTACAATCCGAAACAAAAGAAGCATAGGTATCCCTGAGGGAGAAGAAGAGAAAGTAAAAGCATGTAAAATCTATTTGAGGGAATAATGGAAGAAAACTTCTCTGGTCTTGGTAAAGATTTAAACATCTAGATATAAGGTTGATGAACTCGTGGAAAATTTATTGCTCCTGGAAAATTTATTGCTAACAGGACACCTCCCAGGCACATAGTTATCAGTCTGAACAAAGAGAAAGTAAAGGAGAACAGCCCTCTTCCCTGGCAGCCACTACGCTCTTCTCCATCTCTACAATTTTGTCATCTTGAAGATATCATGTAAATGAAATCATACAGTCTATAAGCTTGTGTGACTGGCTTGATTTACTTGGCATAATGCCTAAGATGTACCCAAGCTGTTGAATGTATCAATAGCTTTTTGTTTTATTGCCAAGTAATATTCTAAGGTATGGATATACCACAGTTTGTTTAACCAGTCACCCACTGAATGACATTTTGGTTTATTCCAGTTTTGGGCTATTAAAAATAAAGCTGCTATGAACAACAATACAAAAAAGACAAAGAAAAATTTATTTTGAAAGAAACTAGACTTTGCTGATGATAAATTTCTACACTGCCAAAAAAAAAAAAAAATGTCTTTAGGAAACACCAGAAAATTTTATCTTTCAAGTTCTATGTCCAGATAAATTCAGGCAAAATTATCTAATCCATATTAGTTATCTCTTGTAGCATAACAAATTATCCTCAAACTTGGCAGCCTAAAAACAATACAAATTTATTATTCCATGGTTCTGTGGATCTGAAAGCTGGAAATATCTTAGGTGGGTCCTCTCCTTAAGAAATTCTCACAAGTTTGTAATCAAGGTGTTGGTTAAGTCTGTGATCCCATCTGAAGGTTCAAATTGGCATGGATACACTCCCAAAATCACAAACCTGAAATATTAATACATATCATGTTTACTTTAAATCAAACATTTAACTCCTAATGTTGAATTTGTAAAATATATTTAGAATTAAAACTACAAACTCTGAAATGAAAATGATCAAAGTAATAACAATAGTTAGAAATTATTATAAATATCCTTAAATGCTTCAGTATAGATTATAAATATACTATTCCATTCTTTTTAAATTCATTTATTCTCTTGTCCAGTAAATATTTTTGAGCCCTCACCTGTTTCTGAGGATACAGTAATGAACAAAACAATGTCCCTATCTTCATGTAGCTTATATTGTAATGAATGTAGATAGAAAATAAGGCAATAAACATTCAATATGTTAGCTGATGACACTTGCTATGAGAAAGCAAAACATGTTACAAGAGTAGGGCTAATTTTATATAGTATAGTCACTCAACATCTTGCTGAACAGGTAACATTGTTGTAGCTATATGAAGACAGTAAATACATAACATATGTAAATAATAATAGGTCACAGAACATTTCAGGCAGACGAAAGGAAAAGTACATACCATGAATTGTAGGCATGTAGGATGTGTTCACAGAACAGGAAAGAAAAGAGGTGGCTGGGAACATGCTGAGTGTGATTTGGTAGTTGACTCTCTGGTAGGTAAACTTGGGCTAGATTGTGTAGTCTTGGTAGGTCATTAATGAAGGTTACCACTTTTCTGAATAAGCTGAGAAGACATAGGAGAGACAAAACATAAGTTATGTTTTAATGGGATCCCTCTGGAGAATGTGCATGAAACAGAACGTGGGAAGTGGGGTGTCCAGGCCATAAAACACACAGAGTTCTACTGGTTAAGACTCTACTGAACAATCCACTTGAAATAATTCAGGTGAAAGATGATGGTGGCCGACTAAAGGTGACAGTAATGGAGGTGGTGAGAAGTGATCAAATTTGGGATATACTTTGATGTTATGATGCACTTTTTTCTGAAAAACTAGATATGGTGTATGAATAAAGCAAAGGTGTTTTTTGGTGGATTTTAAGTGAAATAGATTAAATTAATCCTTCATTTTGCTTGATAGAATTTTCATATAAACAGCTTAAGCTTGATTTTTTAAAGGAAAGAATATTTTTTACTGATAAAAAAGAAAAGTGAATATTACCTTTTCAAATTTCACATACTCTTTATCTGATTTAGAATTCTTTACAATCTGAAGACTAAAATATATGTGCACATTTCTGAAAGATTTCATTTCTCATGAAGTTTTCTGTAAAAAACCTGTCTCAGAGAAATACTGTAAGGTTAATTCACATCAGTTTTCACTGTTTATGTCTACTATAGGAAAAATCTTTAAAAAGTTTTGATGGATGGTGCTCAGGGTATATATTTAGGACAAATGTCAAAAGCTTAAGAATCAATTATGTATCCTGGAGTGCCATATTGACAGTCTTACTCTGTTCTTTACTATTGATTCACTCTCTGTTGGGCAAACATAAATATATAAGAGGAAAATAGATCTATTTTTATAATGTATAGAGTTTTAATTCCTGGAAAATTAATTGTTAAATACAGAAATAATAAACATAAATAAATAAAGCTATAAGTAATTGAAAGCAACAGCATGAATAAAGCTGAATAAGTAATTGTATCAAATTTAACTCATTAAATTACTTTTGTTGAATATTCCTTCTCTACTTTTTTTTGGTACTCTTAGTGTAATTACACTTACACTAAGAGTAACATTGAGAAGATTCACCTACCGACCATGTGATCATGATGAAGTTTCATCACCTGGGGGCCTATATATTTTTGTCTGAAAAATAATAACATTGGGATATATGACAACTGAGGTAAAATTTTATAATTTATAATTTATTATGAAGAAAATACAAAAATTAATTTATAAAAATTCAATGTTTCAGAATGCCCAATTGCATGTAATGAAATTTAATTTGCTTTATTTTCAAAGCTTTGCTAAGTTAGTCATTTGTTAACATATTTATTCAATAATTATGTATGTTATTTTGCTAATATTTTGCAGAATCTGATATAAACATCACCTCCTCCCCTCAAAAAGTATTCAGTATTATTTAGGGAATGTGTAAGAAAATAAACAAATACAATAAGATAGAGTATGAGAGTTCCCTGATAGCATGTGTTCAAGGGTGGGTATTCTTATTAGTTAGGACACTGTGGCTGCAAGTGACAGAAACCCAATTAACTTGTGTATACAAAAAAAGGAGTTACACTGGAAGGATAACAAAGAGGTTCTCATAAGCAAAGGAAGTTCTATAGGAACCCAGGTATAACTGACGACCTCAGGGTTTGTAAAAGGAATTCAACTCTGCCAGTACTACCTTTCTACCTATCTTTTCTCTCTACTTTGCATCATTTTGACAGGTTTTCTCATATGATAGAGAATATGGCCACTAGCTCATCCAGGTTCATGTTTCCTGCTCTATGTGCCAGGAAGAGAGAGTTTCCATGTTGGTACAGTAAGAAAAATCTCAGAAAGAGACTCTGATTATACAGGCTACAGCAGACCTAGACCAACTACTATTGCCAGAGGAGTGGGGAGACTGTGAGTTGTGAAGCAGGGGCCATGTATCCTCCCACTTCTTGTAGGAGGTAAAGAAAGAGGTCTGAGCAGAGCCAACAGCAACAAAACAATAATTACCCCAGTAGCTAACCCAGAATATGGAAATTCAGAGGAAGAAAATTTGAATCTAATCTTAAGGAAAGAAGAAAAGGGCATTTTAGGCCAAGAGAATAGCATGTGTAAAAGCAGGGGAGTAAGATTGATACTATTGACAGTAAGATATAACACCAGAGGAGGAAATGTAACTGACTTCAGAAAACACATCTTTTTTTTTTTTTTTTTTTGAGATAGAGTCTCACTCTGTTGCCCGGGCTAGAGTGCCGTGGCGTCAGCCTAGCTCACAGAAACTTCAAACTCCTGGGCTGAAGCGATCCTTCTGCCTCAGCCTCCCGAGTAGCTGGGACTACAGGCATGCGCCACCATGCCTGGCTAATTTTTTCTATATATACTTACTTGGCCAATTAATTTGTTTCTATTATTAGTAGAGACGGGGTCTCGCTCTTAGAAAGCACATCTTTTAATGACTTCACAATTAGAAATTTTCTTAGGAATTTGTATTACAAATTGTGTCCTGTGACTTCAACCTGGACAGCATGGTCAGTTCTAGTATTAAT
>CAUYRT010084019.1:0-32117 GCA_963574885.1 Lepilemur ruficaudatus | reverse complement strand
AGGGTTTCAGAAGGTTTTTCTTTCTGAAACATATTAGGTTATTAAGTATGGAATGTCCAATTTCCTTAAGTACAAAGTGGTATCTCTAACATTTCACTTTGACACTTCTTGGTTTTTTTATAATTTTTTTTGTTGTGAAGTTACAGCCTCATTCTTCCAAATGCTTGTTTTGGCTTGTGATTCTGTTTAAAAAAAAAAAAATTGGGGGAGGCTGAGGCAGGAGGATCACTTGAGCCCAGGAATTTGAGGTTGCTGTGAGCTAGGCTGACGCCACGGCACTCTAGCCCAGGCAATAGAGCGAGACTGTGTCTCAGAAAAAAAAATTTTTTTGGAGCAAATTTTGTGAAACCATGGATAAGTCAAAAATTTGTGTTATTTTTGAAGAGAGGTTCCATTGTGGAACCAATGCAGTGCAGACAGCTCAAAATATCCATGAAATGTTTGGGAAGGATGTGGGTAATGAACACACATTGATGGCTTGAGAAGTTCCATTCTGCTGATTTTAATCTTGAAAATGAGCCATGGGGGTGACCAGAAATGAAAGTGGATAATGATGAGCTCCAAGCCATAGTGGAAACGAATCCATCGCAACCTATGTGTGAATTAGCAGCAAGATTTGACATTAACATTCCAACAATATTGGACCATGTGAAACAAATCAGCAAGGTAAAGAAGCCGGATAGATGGATACTGCATGAATTAAATGAGTATCAGAACAGAAATCATCTGGAAGCTTGCCTTTCTTTCCTATCAGGACATAAAGGTGAACCGCTTCTACACCATATTGTTACAAATGATGAAAAATGGATTATTTTTGATAATTGCAAGCCTTAGGCACAATGGTTGGATAAAGATGAAGTGCTGAAACACAGTCCAAAACCAAATATTCATAAAAAAAAAAAAGCTAATAGTGTCTGTCTGGTGGCCCAGCACTGGTATTATCCACTACAGCTTCATGAAGCCTGGTCAGTTGACTACGGTGGATGTCTGTTGCAACCATTTGGATGAAATGATGAGGATACTTGTGAGCTTGTGATTAAGCAGCAGAGATTGATCATTAGAGACAGGTCAATCATCTTGCAAGACCACATGTCACACACACAAAAAAAATGCTCCAATTACAGAAGCTGGACTTGGAAACTGTCATCCACCGTATTCACCAGAACTTGCACCAACTCACTACCACTTCTTCCAGGATTTGGACCAGTGCTTTCAAGGAAAAATATTCAATTCTCAACAAGCTGTTCTGTAATTGTCAATTAAATTCTTTTAGTTGATGTTGTTGAGTTCTTCCATATCCTGCTGATTTTCTGCTTAGATGTTCTATCAATTGTTGAAAGAAGAATATTGAAGTCTCCAACTATAATTGTGGATTTATCCATTTCTCTTTTCAATTCTACCAGTTTTTGCTTCACATTTTGTAGCTCTGTCACTTGGTGCATACATATTAAGGATTACTATGTTTTCCTGGTGGAGTGAACACCAGGATATATAATATCTATCTATAATATCTATAGATATATAATATCTATCTCTTGTGACTTTCTTACTTCAAAGTCTACCTTATCTAATATTAATATTGCCACTCCTACCACTTTTTTTGATTAATGATTGCATAATGTATTTTTTTTCTATTTTTTTACTTTCAACTTTCCTGTATTATTACAATTATAGTTAGTTTCCTATAGACAGAATATAGTTGGGTCATGTTTTTTAATTCACTTTACTAATTTTGTCTGTAATTGGTACATTTATATCATTTATACTTAATGTAATCATTGATATTTTAGGGCTTCAGTCTGTCCTTTTTGTTTGCATGTTTAATATTTGTTCTCTGTTTTTTAATTTCTCTCTTTTCTTTTCCCTGCCTTCTTATGAATTACTTGAATACATTTTATAATTCTGTATTAATTTACTTTTGAATTCATCTCTTTGTTTAGCTTTTTGCTGGTTGCCATACGTATGGCATTATATATACATAACTTATCCCAGTCTACTTATATCATCATTTTACCAGTTAAGTGAGGTGTAAAAAATTTATCTTCCTTTAATTTTTCCATTCATAAAATCATTAAATTCTTCTGTTTATAAAATCACTGCTTTAAGTGTTTTTTTCTAATACAATTTTAGAACCACATCAGACAGTGCTATAATTTTTTCTTCAATCACCAAGCATAATTTTTAAAAACTAATGAAGAAGAGGAAACTAAGTTGTATTTATATTTTCTTTACCATGGTTTTTCTTTTTTCCTGATGTTCCAGTGTTTTTGCTTTCATAGTTTTCTTTCTTTAGTCATTTTTTAGTTTAGTTCTGCCTACCACAAATTCTCTTATTTTTTTCCATCTGAAAATGTCTTGATTCCTGAGAGATATTTTCACTGGATATAGAATTTTTTCCCATTCTTGTCTTTCAGCACATGAAAAATGCTATGCCCCTTCCCTCTAGTCTTTACGGTTCCTAATGAGAAACCCCTTGTCATTCAAACAGTTTTTCCACCATATGTAAGGTATTGTTTCTCTCTCACTGCTTTTAAGACTTTTTTTTCCTTAGTTTCCAAAAGTATTACTGTATGTCTTGGTGTAGATTTATTTGAGTTTATGCTGTTTGGAGTTTGTAGCTTCTTGAAACCTTTGGTTTATATTTTTTGCCAAATTTGAGAAGTTTTCAGCCATTATTTTTCAAGTGCTCTTTTAGCTCTGCCCCCTTTTGCTTCTCCTTCTAGGACTCAAGGGACACAAAAATTAGATTTTTTCAAACTTCCCCCTCACTCCCGTTGCTCAGATTGGGTAATTGCTACCATTCTATCTTCCAGTTCCATGAATCCTTCACCTGTTTCCTCCATTCTGCTGTTCAATCAACGGTTTCAGATTTTTAAAAAAATTTTTAAGCGTACTTTTTAGTCGTAAAATTTCCATTTGGTTATTCTTTATATCTTGTATTTCTTTGCTGGGGCCTCTGTTTTTTTTAATTTGTTTTAAGTGTGCTCGTGATTGCTCCTTGAAGTTCTTTAATGATTACTTCTTTAAAACCTTTATCAAATAACTCCAACATCCCTGTCTTCTTATTGTTGTATCTATTGATTATCTTTCTAAATTCAATTTGAGGTCTTCCTGATTCTTGGAATAATGAGTGTGTTTTTGTTTTTAATAAAAACCTGGACATTTTGGGTATTATGTTATCAGATTCTGGATCTTGTTTAAACCTTCTATTTTATCTGGATTTCTCTGATACCACCCTGGCAGGTGGAAAGAGGATGCCATGGCATTACTTCCAGGTGAGGGTAGAAGTTCAGGCGAAGTGTTACCTCATGACTGCCCTGTGTGGGGGAGGTCCAGGCCCCCCAAAGAGCGTCTCCTGACACTACAGTGGGAGGGGGCTGTAAGAAAGCCCCAACACGGCCCTGCAAAGAAGAAAGTCCCTGCCCCCTACCTTTCCTGACACCATGCCAGCCGGTGGGCCGGGCACCTCATCACAGCCCAGTGAGGACGGCTGTCTAGGCTGCCACTCGGCCTTGATGGCACCGGTGGGCTGCGGCCACAGTTTTTATCTGCAGTGTTTGGTTAAGGTAGAGTGATTATTGCTTAGAAGTTTTTTGTCTGGCGGGGCCGCCCCTCTCTGCCCCATTGGCTGGAGGGAGCAGGCGAACGCTGAGGCTTCCCTGGGCCACCAGCGCCACATCTAGGGCACATGAGGCAGAAAGAAAGCCCAGGGAGTGAACTGCCATGTCGTTGCTCAGGTCCTAAGGTCCCTGGAGGTTTGTACTACTCTTTCCACCTCTCAGTTTTCTTATGTTTGTTTTATATATAACATCCAGAATCTGTAGGTGTATTTAATAGGAGGAATAAGGGAAAGTGTGCGTCTGCTTCATCTTTCCAAAAGTGGAGGTCTTTTCTGCATTGCCTTTCAACGTACTCATTCCACTGTTTACTGTGTTAGAATAGATGGATGATTCTTTCTCATAAAAATGAGAAATAATTATTTTTAATACATTCTATTCTGGGATTTTAAATTTTGAATTCTTATCACCACCTCATTTAACTAACAGAAACTGAGTTCTTATAAGACAGCAGTATATTGTACAGAAATCTCACGACTTGTGCTGTGGCTCAGGAGTCCAGAACACATTTGGAAGTAAGTGCTGCAGTCAGTGATTCTTCTGTATATTCATTTCCTACGCTAAGGCCCTTTGCAAAAATGTTACATGAGGCTTTCTATATTTTCCATAAGCTTTGAGGGGTTGTAAAACTATATTGTATGTTTTATATCAGCTTTCTTTTCAGAAAATGGGATACCCTTTCTGCCCTCTTTCTTGTACAGAAAAAAAAAGACTGACAAATTTTAAATTGAAGTCATATAAGCCATGAAAATTCATCTCAAAAAATTTATTCGGAGGTCACAAACCCCTTGTGGCATAAATGGCAATATAAAGAGTGCAATTTAACAGATCTGAGACGTGCTGAAATCTTCCTTCAAACGGAGCTCAAAAACATTACAAGAGATAGCCCAAATCTAATTGTCAAGTGCTTAAGGGCTGCTCTTTGAAATATGCTTTCCTTCAGATCTGATAAGAAGTGGGAGCATTTGTAAAACACCCCTCTGAAAAATAAGGTGTTAAGATTAGGTCACAAAACTATTAAATGGTTTCCTTTTGTTATGCCCTGCTAGCTCATAAAGCGTTGAAAGAGTGAATTTAGAAAGCAGGTGACCTGCTAGAACATCCCTAAGATTGGGATCAGGACCGAGCAAGGGAGTACACCAAAAAAAAAAAGAAAAGGAGAAAGCGGAAAGCTGTAATTGAAGAGAATAGAGCTTCATGGAACTGGAATATAGTTCCTGGAGTGAGTTTGTGAGCTTACCCTGACAAAACAATGAGACACTTTTAAGGTGGTTTGGAGGGTTACTTTTACTTTTAAAGATGAAGGTGCCATATGTAATAGTAACTGACAGGACTCCTAACGAAGGAAGTTCTTAATTTGGAGACGCTGTTGATCTCTTTTAAACAGAATTGGAGTGCACCTAGAGGAAAATGAATTAGAAGCAGAAGACAGTAAAACCTGGCCAATAGCTGCTTAAATAGCTGCCCCGAAAGCCAGCCAAAACCAGATTGGCTTCATTTTGCAAAAGGGAGTCAATAAAAAAATGCAAGATTATTCCAAGGCAGAGTTCAAACGTAGACCATTGGAAATGAAAATTGAATAAAAGATCCAATATGCAAGGACATGAAAACTGAAGAAGTTAATTAGCCTGACAAAACAGAAGAGTAGCAATAATTTCATGTCAATTAAAAAAGTATGTGTTCTGTTAACTAAAAACATAAGAAATAGATCAACTGTGCTAACCCTAACAAATTTAGAATTTTAAGAATAGAAGTGCAGAAAAGATTCATAGATCTTAAAACAATATTTAGGCTCACGAGTGTTCCATATACCATGATAATCAGTTGGAAGTGATGTGATCTTGATTAACTGTTTTTCATAAAAAGGCTCCACTGTTCACATCAAACAGTGCAGTGGAATTATTTATGGATTCGAATGCTATAGATTCAACGAGAATTATTTTTGATCGGAGAATGGTTGAAAAAAAATTGTGTATAAGTGGAACTGCGTGGTTCAAACTATCTTGTCCAACAGTGAACTATATAAAGAAACTAATACTGTGTTAAAATATGGCAGGCGCTCAACAGTTTATTAACTGCTGTGTGTAGTTTCCAAGAACTGAAATATCTGAAGCACAGGCTCTCGAATACTGCTGTCTAATACAGTTTCTGGGTGGCAAAGATCTCACAGAACTTTCATTATGTAAGTGAAATTGATCACAACTAAATAGAAGAAAAGGAAAAATAGGTTTAGAATACGCAAAAGGAACTAGTCCTAAGTGAGGCTGAACACTGGGCATTAATGACATCGCATAGGGAGCAATACCAAATTTATCAGTTAAAACAAAAACTGAAAAATTTGGTATTTACCAAATACCAAATTTGGTGACATTTAGAAGCAAGACAAAGCAACCTCAGGACAAAGAAATGACAAGAAGGACATGATAAAGCCAAGGTGTTCCTAAGGAAGCCACAGCTTACAGGGTACACAGAGTCTTCATGGGTAATAGTACCTTATATATTCATATATTGTTTTTCTCCACGGAGAGAATGGCCTTCGATAGCATAAAGCCCAGTCTTCTCTGGAGTTGCATAGAGATTCTGGAAAGATAGATGAAGAAAGGGAAATAAAGATAAAGTTGTTGTCTTTCCTAAGCACAATTGGGATGAAATGAAATGGATAAAAAACAAATCTATGACGTATATCAGGCCAGAACCAACTCCCCAGGATAGTTCAGAAGCCTCCATCACTCACATCAATTAGAAGTGGCAGGCTCCGTTGGAAAAAGCACTGAGCAATAAAGTATAGCTGAGGGTCCTTCGTTGCCATGGGGATGAGATGCCCCAGGTGATGCTTTCTGCTTCTCTTGCCCCCATTTAATGTGGCACACATGACCAGGGGGTGAAGCTCTTTTAACTTCCCCACCGTCGTGTTTTAAATACTCATGGATAGAGGCTGGTTTCGCTCCCATACCCAGTTATTTTAAAAACTCCCTTTTAAATCCACCAGTCACGTGGGTAATTTAGAGAAGTTTCCCGAACTAGTGACTACACGATGTCCACTCACTCAGTGTGGAGAGGGCGGGGAAAGTGTCTGAGGAGTGCGGCTCTGGTTACCACCCGCTGCAGTGACAGCCGACGCCTGGGGCGCGAGGGCTCTGAGTCCCAGAGGCAACACTGAAGCTATTTATTCTCCGTGGTGGCTTCTTCTCAGTAAGGCGCATCGCACACGGGCAGCTGAGTCTTTTTTCTTAAGTTGAACAGACGGATTACAAACGGTAGTTAGAAAGAACATCTGAGGTGGAGGCAGGTCTTTATCAGCTTATAATTTAATTTTATGAGCCCATTTGATGAGTTTTCATTTCCTCTTTTCAGGGTCTTATCTAGAGAAACTGCTTGATTCACGCGGGTCTCTGATAACTGTGTGAGGCTTTCTGCACACACTGACAAATACATAGTCTACCGTCTGACATTCATATGGAAAGATCATGCTTTTGTATTTCTGAAATTGAACATAAACATAGTAAAATTTTAGTTAAAAGCTGGTTTGTGTTTTAGAGTCCATGATATAAGATATGGAAGTCTATTTACCATTTAAAGAAATACAGTAAGCCACTGGAAATTAAACTATCCTATCTTAATAGATTAATTTTCCTTGGATTCACACACTGTGCTTCTTGGATCCCGGAGCAGTTCCACCAGCCCTACGGCAGGGATGGAGGCTCAGGGGTGGGCTCTTGGGGTCCCGGGGAAGCGCTGGAGTCTCCGAGGTGACGTCCCAGGCCTGGCAGAGCTCCGGAGCCGCAGGGTGGAGCCTCAGAGCCGGGCCTGGGGACAAGCCGGAAGCAGGGCCCTATGGGCAGTGGGCCAGTGTGACCTGGAGGGTCAGGACCAAGCATCCACCAGACTACTCACAGGCTCAGGAACCGCAGGGACACCACGTCACATGGGTGGCCATTAGGTCCAGTGGCCCTGGGACTGTGGAGCTTTCCCCTCCCGCTCCTAGGACGCACTGAAGCAGTCGCCCAGAGCCCTCCAGGTCAGCGCCCGCAGTGCCCCGGCCGACTCCCGCGCTCAGACCCCGCCGTGCTGGAGGGGAGGGCGCTTGGCTTCCAGTGTGGCTCAGAGGGGCAAAGTGAAGGCCACCAGCACAAAGCTATGCCCACCTGGTGCTGTGCGCCCGAGAGCACATGATGGCTTCAGTTGCACTGACCTGGGGTCGGTTGCCAGGTGGCCTCCACCGCGCCTGCTGTCCAGCGCAGTGACTCTGCACGCACCCTGGGCAGGTCCCCGTCTATCCAGGCAGTGGCCATTGGTGGAGGGGCCCTCTCGCAACTTGCCACAGTGCGCAGGGTGAGCGCAGTGCCCGTGTGCCTCGTGTCATCCCATGCGTGCAGATGCCTCCCACAGGTCACTCTGATCTTGTCCAGTGCGTTGCCCTGTCACCTCCCTTTTCACATCCGCATCCCGCGTTGCTTCTCTATGATTCACAACGTTCCTTCTGAGAAGCGCTACCTGCAGGTGGGCATCTGGCTGCAATTTACACTTCCTTCCCTGAGAGCCGCGTGCTCAAGGCTGCCGCCGGCCGTCTTCTTTCCCTCCTTCCCTGGCAACTATTCATGGAAACCACAGTGTTAACGTACCCAGAGCCAGCTAATTTGAGCCAAAAGCTAATGAGATTCTCTGCCTTACAAAGTTTAATTAGGAGACACAGCAGGTGGAAACAGAACGGGAGCCCTACACCCAAAACGCTAGGATGCAGGCACGGGGGCCAGGGACGCTGAGAACGTTTGTAAAGAGTGAGAGAGAATGAAGCAGGTAAACCAGAGAAAAGCCAAGGAAAGTCAAAAGAGAGAGACGGGGTGTGTTCTGAGGGACACAAACAAGTCTCGATTACTGGCTTTCCAGCGGAGTCCCCAAGAAACACGGAAGAACTTCTCTCCTGGAGTGGCCACCTATTTTGAGATATGACAAAGAAGAGCACCTTGGGGTCTGCTTCCCACTGGAGAGTCGCTGTGAGCACTGGGCTTCCTTCCGGCAAATTAGGAAATCACAAATTCCAAGCAAAATCCCACAGTCATTTCTGCTGCTTTTAAAATCACACTGGTCTCTTCCAGAGACTAAGAAGTTTCTAAAAGTGTCAGTGCCGTATTACGTTATGCACTTATTTAGTCCCACTGATTTTGTTCCAAGTAAAATTTCCTTTCCCTATTGATGTATTTTTCATTTCTTTATTCTGAGCCCTTTCCAAGTTTTTCATACTCCCAGTAAATCACCAAGCTAAAATTGAAAACCAAGAAAAAGGAATACATGTAGCAACATGTCTTGTGTTGAGTTTCCTTTCTTCTAATCAGAGTCATTTCTGACGTATTATTTTTAGAAGGCTTGTTGGTGGGAGAGGGACCTGGGTGACCCATGCTGAGACCAAGGGTTCCTACTTTTCTTTAGACTATTATTTATAATTTCCAATATCTCCCTTATCCATATTTGATATTTGATAATTTTCTGCCTGACTTCTGGAAGGCTAATTTTACTGACTTTATATTTGCTCAATTTATTTTATCAAGTATTATAGATTATCCTACATTTACATCTTTATTATATTTATAACTCTCTATTTCGCAAAATTAGTCACCAACAAGTAGCTCTCTTATATTTAATGAGCATATATATATATATATCATCTAAGTCTTTAATTAATACAACAAATAAGACAATGCCACCACCAAAACGACTTGCTAAGTTTAATTACTACCTTATTGTTTAAATCATTTAGGAAAGCCTTTTGTTACTTTGTTTTCCTGTCACTCACCTCTGCTTTAACCTTAGAGCTCTTTGAGCTAAACCTTATTTCTGCAGTGTTCGGATAAACATTCTGTGAGATAAAACCTTTAGCCTCAATAAGGTGGAATCATATTACTTTTTCCACCTTGTCCCTTATCTTCCAGAGCAATCACTGTCCCGTGAAAGCAAGCCCATTGGCGTTGACAGACCTTGTCAGCCCGAATGAGTTACTCCGGTAATGTGGAATATATTGCCGAGTCTAAAAGGCTTCATTTACTCTAGTCCAGCCTCCTTTTTCCACAGGCAGTTTGCTCTCTTTCAGTCTTTAACAATTGCCCTATTGGTAGTAAGCTCTCAGAAGGACAGGTAAGCTCTTCAGTGCCTACGACATCTTAAGTGTGCGCCAGACATGGGCACGCGTGTGCGGGAGTGTGCGGCCTTCAGGCAGCCCCACGAGTCTCCCCGGGACCACCTGGCCACCCATGCCAGGCGTCACCCACCACAGCTGGCAAAATATAGGTGACCTTCCAGGTGAAGCCAAGAGTTTCTAAAGTAATTTTTTTAATTTCAAAGTATTGTGGGGGTACAAATGTTTTTGGTTACAAGGATCACTTTCGTAATGCTTGAGTCAGGATTATAAATATGCCTGTCACCCGGCTCGTGTTCATTGTACCCATTAGCTAGGTTTTCACCCATCCCCTCCTCCCCCCTGCCCCCGATTGATTGCCGTTGACTTTTACTTCCCTCTGTGCAAGTGTGCTCATCGGTCCGTTTCAATTTAATAGTGAGTACATGTCCTGGGTACGTACCCAAAGGAAAAGAAGTCGTTTTTATCAAAATGGCACATGCACTCGAATGTTTATTAAAGTAATTTTTTTTAAAGTCCTTTCCAAGTTAACTGGCAGGAACTTGTCTTTTCCATTGTTTCTTGTGAGCATCTCACCTAGTTTGCCCTTGTGATTAAAGACTTTTGTATGCGCCTTGTTCCTTCTATAACCTGCGCCCCTCCTTGTTTTGCATGCCTAGGCAGCTATTCAAGGGATTCCATTAAACCTCTGAGAGCAGAAGATGTCAAATTTTTCTCATAAATAACGGTGAATAAGAAATCAAGGTATTTAAATAGCACGTACCACCCGCTTCTCCAGATGTTACCTTTGCTTCCCTCCAATAAATCTGTTTTCCATGCGTAAATATTACATGCTACCAAGTACATACTTTCATCACGAAAGTCAGCTGCACATTTAAAAAATGAGCTGGAAATTTCAAATGTCTTAATTATTCCACTTTTTGATGTCTCTTCCTCCAAATTATCATGGATTCAAATTATTGCACGTACGCAAGGGATTTGCCTCTTCAAAAGAGACTTAAAGGAAGGGGACAAACGCACAGTCTCTCTTGCCACAGCAGTGAGTTCAACCGTTATTTTTGAACTTAAGAAGCTCCACCTAATGCATAACCAGGTGCCGTGAGAGCCCAGTTTAAATGTTTCAAAAGTAGATCCCCTAAAGTGTGTTTGTTTTCTAAGATGATACAACGTGCAAAAGAGTGACAACAGGCATGTGTTGTGGAAGAATGACATCAAAGACGGCCCTGTTAATTTCAACACGTCACAGCGACAAATAGCCCGTAACAAAGCAAAGCCGTATAATTTATCTCCTCACCATTCCCGTGCCCATTTGCTTGGCTAAACACAGGTTGGATCAGGAATAAAAAATACATATTGATTCATAAAACTCAAACATATGAAACAACATTTGCCATCGCAGCAAAGACTATTTCAATTAATACAACCTGATTTCAAAATATCCAAGTGATGCTATCATCTAATTTGAGATATTTAGAATACTGGCAATAGTTTTCATACTATATACTTATCAAAAGGGATTTTTGTTCCCTTTCTATTGATCCTACATAAGTTTCTTTTCAAGAAGTTGTAGCTGATGTCCCCATGATGTAATGCTTCTTTCGAGGAAGAAACATTCCCTGCAGATTGAGGATTCTGAAAAGATGTCCTTGCCTGGAGAAAACTATTTATGAAAAATGGGAAAGTTCACATTTTAGAAGTCTCTGGAATATTTCTTTGAGATCTTTCAAAACTAATGAAATGATTCAAAGTCTTTCAGATTTTAATATATGAAAAGCAGAGACAGAAACAATTATTTTGCTTTGCTGGTGATACACTACTTCTACTGTTAAGAGCTATTAAAGAGTATAATATTAAAAAATTAAAAAACGCATATTGTCGTAAATTTTAAAGATCAAATATTCATTGAAGAGATATGAAATGTTTGTTTTGAGAAGAGACAGCAAAGGCAATTGAAAATCAACACATAAAATATCAGATAAACTCATGGCTATAGGATAGTTTTTCTTGTCATATATAGATTTACCATTTTTGATTTTTGAAATAGAATAATTAGAAGGAGATAATTGTAAATGGCCTTTTTGCTCAATCGGAAGCTATGGAGATAACAAATTATATAAAATTAAACAGGTCTTCTCAGGTGACCCAATTCAACTTCATAAGTTTTTCATATGAGTTACTGGATAGAATTCAGAATTTTATGCGAGCTAATCAAGCAGGATGCTTTTGTTCCGTCTTCCCAAAGCAAAACAACCACACACACAGAATTTTAGGTAAGTCGTGCTAATTCTAACCATGCCACTTCACTCTAAGGAAAGCATTTTAGGGATACAGGCAATACTTTGGAGATTTGTAATTAATATTTTGAGTTTAAAAATACCTCAGTATTGTACCTAAAAAGCAACGCCATATTTCACAAGATAATTTTTCTAAGACCCATTGTTCCAAATTGTAAGGCTTATATACAATATTCCTTTTCTTTGATGTGGAAGATCTTTAAACACTGTTCTGGTATCGTATTTTCACATAAAGATCAATGACCTTTCTAAATTGAGATCTGACTGAGTCCCTTAAAAGCAATATCAAAACATCCAAGGCATGCTTTCCTTCAATTTCTAACCAGAAAATTTACTTTTTACTTTTCTACTTGCCAGACCGATACTACAGCTTTTAATGAATTTTTAAACAGTGGCCCCTAAAATCAGTTGTACCAAAAGTTAGACATCAAAGCTCCAATTCTAGAGCTCAAAAGGCAGTAAAAGTAAGAAAATTCAAAGCTAGAGAAAGCAAAGAAATGTATGATTCCCTTCCTCTCAATTGTGGGGTGTTTTTTCTAGAAAGGAAGGCAAGTTGAGTCCTTTGTCTTGCCTTGTGGTCTACGGAGGCAGCGTTCTAGATTGTTCTCTGTACTTCTCCCCACACATACTCCCTGTGCACTCCGTGCCATAACAATCAACACGACCTTTGGAAACCATTTATGGGTGCAAGACCTATGGCTCCTGTCACTTACGGTGAACCACATCTTTCTGGCATATTTTTTAGAATTTGTGCGTTATCAGACCGTTTCAATCCATCGTTCCTCAGACTAACAGCGGCTCCTAAAGAGTGAAGGAATGTTCGGAGCCATCGGCCAGCACTCAAGATCTTCATCTCTGTTTCTTCCGCATTTCTTTCATTTTCCTGCTGTGCTAGCGTTTTGCTTAAAGGCCGTTTCACAGTTTTATTTTAAATTAAATCCTACTCAAAAAAAGTATCATCTATGATTTAAATTAATTAGTTTCCTTTTCCTTTCATCTTTTTTTTTAAATACTAAGAAATGATTAAAGGAAACCATGGGACGGTTACTCACTCTAGATGCCTTCGTTAAACAAGAAGGCATAAAATTCATCTAAAAACATAAGTCGGGATTTCCACAAACTGAGCAGAATTTATTCCCCCCGGCTCAAGCTAAGTTTACTCCACATTCTAAATTAAAGAAATAGATTTCCTTTCCCCCTGCACCAAGTTTTGAAGGAGGCTCGGGGAAAGGAGGAAAGGTGGCTCTTACGACTGTGGACAGGACGATCCAAGCCCTCGCTTTGCTGCTTGCTCTCTTTTTGGGGCCGTGAGCTCCGTATTAGCCGCTCTGCTTCGAGCCAGCAGGGGAGGACTGGAAGCATTAATAGTAACGCACGCAGCCATGCTGGGGAAATTTATAAACACAAAAACTGAAATATGGCTGCAATGTATGTAGTGGATTGCATGGTGACTCCCAAAAACACTAGGAGAAGGGATGGGGGCGTCTCTAAAAATGCAGAATTCAATTCCGGTCTTCCAAAGTTTACATCATGTGACTTTGGGTGAGCATAAATTCTCTGAGTATCAATTTTCTCATCTTTAAAAAAAAGACTAATTATGTCTATCTCAGAGTTTATGTTTTGTTGGTTTTGCAAGATAAGAAGTGAAGAGTTCCTTTCCACTGTATGTTCTAAGTCAAAAATATGTTATATTGGTAAAATCTACAGCGTGGTAAATAATGAATAAATACAAGTCTCATTAAGTCACACTTGCTCCTATTGATCAATGCTCCACATCTGCACAGCCTCTTCCTCTCCTTCATGAGCTCCTGTCACAATCCCTCCGCCCTCTCCTCAGGGACAGCTCCTGTGCTTCGGCTTAGTTCCAGGTGCAAAGCCCTGTTTTCAGGTCATAGCGACGCGTGCGCCTCTGATCCCTGATGTGGGACGAGTTTGTCCCTTCACAGCCCCCTCTTCTAGAACGTTCTTCCCCTCGTCTCATCGGTACACCAACCCCCGTTGGCCTTCTCCCGGGGCATGAGGCTGGGGGCAGGTGTCACCATTTTTTGTTTGTGTCTTCAGAACTCTAGAGGTTTTCCATCTTTTTCAATCCCTTTCCATCTTCCCGGCACATGCTCAGCAACAGCTTCCGACCGACAGTAACTTCCGGCCGCTGAGATCATCTGCAGAGTCCGGACTCGCTGCGCGCCCGTCTGGCAGGTGTCGAGAAGCAGGGGACGAGCGGCTGCTGGAGGTGTCACCGGAGCGAGACGGAAGAGGACAACTACAGCGGCTTCTCCCCCTCGCCCATCCTTCAGTTTCCTACCAGCGCCTCCCTGCGACCAAACCCCGTCCAGAAGCCAGTTGTCCTGAGTCTGGGAAACAGCCTGCAGAGGCTGAGCCCGCCCGGGACACAGAGCAGAGCAGGGGAGAGGCCAGGAGCCCACCTGAGAGCAGACAGCCCAGAGCTGACAACCTGGTGACCCACTGCTGGCCACGATGCGTCTGAGAGCAAGTCCACCAGGAAGGACCACCAACGATTTTCTTTGTCATCCAGAGTCACGCGGGAAGGTGACCTCTTCCTCTGCTGAGCACAGCTATTCCCACACGATGCCTAGAGCTGCCACAGGCAAGGCGTGACCTGGTGGGACTAGTGAGGACACAGAGGATGACACGGAAGAGGCTTGGGGAAAACAAGCATCCTTAATAATACCACTTAGACAATGAATTAATGACTCCTGAATCTATTTTACTTTAAAACTTTGTGTTTGAGGATTACGTTCCTTCATGTTATTTAAGCCATTTGGAGTTGGTTTTGTTTGTTTCTTAAAGCCAAAAATATCGTAAATGAGACACTCTGCTTTCTAGTATTCCCTGTAGAAATCCTTGCCCAGTGCCTCAAGTAGAACTTTCACATTATACTAATAATTAAGCAATAAAGAAGAATGAAACCTGAAGCAAAATAACAAGTGCTTAACAAAGTAAATAAATTGTATGAGTCAGAATATAAACACACACACACAGGAAGAAGGTGTTAAGTCTGCACAAAGCCTAAGGTGACGGACTTATGAAAATATCAGAAAGACTAGTCTGCACGGGAGTTGCTCAGCAAATCCGGGTTGTTTTGCACATGAGCTCGTGAATAAATGGCCCGCCTTCTTCTAGCACATTCATCTTTAATGTTGCTGCTGACTGAAGTGGCAGTGGGTGGACATCCTGGCAGGGACAGTCGGAGGTCCCCATCGTCGCTGTGCAGAGGCACCGTCCTGGCAAGAACAGCAGAACTTCGATGTTCAGTCTGTTTTTGTTTATTCACACGGAGACACGGTCTGAAAAAGAGGAACTTGGGAAAAGCGTTTATTCTGCTGTCGAAGATTTACATTTTGCCTTTTAAAAATATTACATTCACGTGATGAGCACGAGCATTAGAGTTTTCTAGATAAGAGGATATGTACAGTAACATATCCGTCAGAACCGCTATAAAGGGAAAAATCAACGGTATTTTTCAGGACTTATTAAACGTAACGCCTCCGGTGTGTGATCACGACGGTGAAATAAAGTGGTCCCGGGCACCGAAGTGAAGTCAGCGTCAACTCGAGACCCGTTTGCCCTGACTGGGCCCGGTCATCTCAGATGAGTCCCTTACTCTCTGCAGGGCTCAGTCTCCTCACTGGAAAAGGGGATACTTGGGGTGCTTCCCACTCCAGATTTTTGAGAGAATTAAGTTACACAACATATATAAAGTGCTCAGCACAGCGCCGTTTACTGAGAGCTCAGAGCGTTAGCTTCAGCCCTGGGTCGTCTCCGCCTGACCACCGTCCTGCTCCGGTACAGTCCCAGTCACACAGCCGCATGTGCCTGTCACAGCACAGAAAGGAAAACGCATGATCCCTCCTCTCCCAGGGCTGTAAACTGAGTCCAGGGCCGGAGCGGAGCACTTTATCTTCAGAACTTCGGAAGGTGCCTGTCGCACGGCACAGGTATAATATTTGTTAAATGAATAATCACCGTTATCTGCTATCCTTGCCTTTGGGGTGTTTTATTTTGTTTTGTTTTGTTTTTGCATTTCCGTCTCTCAATCAAGTTTGTAAGCGGGGCCCGCGAGCTGCCTCCTGTCAGGCCAGAACAAGGCCGTTTGGTTTGAGAAGTCCTAGCATTTGGGGAAATGTGCTTGTCAACACCTTCACATCAAGCATCGTTAAAACTTCCCCCGATGAAATGTGGAAAATGTTATTTTCTTTAAGGCTTTCACACCCGCGCCACTTTCGTTGGAAATAGTTTGCATTCCTGGAGGAAAGGCATCTGGGAACTTCAATCTTAAAACACCAAACACTCCTTAAGGAGAGAACCGTGGAAGGGAAGAAAATGAACGGCCGCAGACGGATGGAAGATGGAAAGAATCCCGGTTACCTGCAGGCCGGGCACTGCTGGGAGCTCGACTGGCTAAGCACGCTGCTGCTGGCTGAATTACAACAACGAAAGTCAAAAGACTCAAACAAAGCACTTTAAATGTTTATTTCACTCTGGAATTCGCTTTTGCCATTTGACTTTTGTGCGAAATACTGTATAGCGTCATCAGAGAAGTCTGTTCCGGGCTCTAAATTGTCCTTCACAGAACTAGTTAGAGCTCAGGTGCACACAGGTGTGTGCGCACACACGCAGTAATAAAAAACTGAGGCATGCGTACGTTGAGAAATAAATCTCCAAGAAAGCACCATCATCCACAAAAGTCTTGTCTCATCAGCTCAGGATGTGGCCATGGTTTAAAAACTGGGTGTCTCAGCTATTGTGTTCAGGAGACAGAAGGAATAGGGTGGAGCCAGGGAAGGCGTGGGTAAGAAAACGATAATCTCTCAAAAGAAGAGAAATTAGCTAATTTTTCAGCCACAGCGTGGCCTGTGGAAATCGTGGTTTGTGTGTGACTTTGGTCCTAGGCTGTTAGGGATTTTTTTAAGATTGTGTTAAGAACATCATAATCTGACTCTTACCAGATCTAGAGGAATACTCAGGATCTTATTTCCTTTGGAAAATTCAAAGTTAAAATATATGTGGACTATTGTGTTGAAAAAGCCCTCATCTGAAACCCTGTATCTGTGTTGAAAACGGAATCTGCTTTTCCGTGGCAAGGTGACCCACGTGACTCAGATCCTTCATTCAGGAATGATCTGCCCCTTCTCCCAAACGCGATTTCCACCAGCAACGCTTTTCATCACCTACGGTTTCAGAGTAAGTGTCCTCAGCACTACACACTTGATGTTATTTAACAAAAGCAATTTTTTACAAGTTTATTTATTTTAGATTTATTTTATAAAGAAAGAAATTACTTGTTTTTTTTTAAATCATAATTGTTTGGAAGGAGCTAGCCAAGTAAAAATTATCTCATTTTTAGAACAGTGGGATTTGCTTCATTAAATATTATAAGCTTACTGCACAAAGAGAGTTCCACTTTCTTCTCGCAAAATTCTTACCTATTTAATAAATTGCCTACTATTTTTATTTAACAGAGAAAGTTTATTTTTAAAATGTCTCTATGCAAAGTTTTAATCTCTGGATTTTCCCTTACTGCTCAGTAACATGAGAAGTTTTGCAGTCTTTGCTCCAAACTTGCTAATTTCATAAACTATGCGTCTTCATGGTTAAACTGGGCAGGACAGGGGCTTTCCATCTGGAAGTGCTTTTGTTTGGAACTTCATATTTCATGATCTTCCCTAAACAAATGCAAGAAAAAGAAAAAAGCTTTCTGCATCTTAACAAAGGGACAAGCCCTGTATCTTGTATTCAATGAAGATGTATTGTGTCAACTATGAGCCCGTGGAGGTACAAAGCCTCTTGGATACCAAGATGAACGAGACCCAGGAGCCCTGCCAAACAGTGTTTATCTGAGATTCCTAAAACAAAACCTGGTGCTAAATTTTACAAAAGTCAACATTTTATAATTGAGTATTAAATTTTTATAAAGCAAATTACTTAGGGAACCCTGAGAATATGTGGCCATCTATTAACGTAAAGGCATAATCCCAGTCCTACAGTAGATGTTTACATTACTGGACAAGACACTGAGAGAAATTCCATCAATACGACTTTAAAATGCACCTTGTCTTAGAAATCACAGGACCACGAATGTTTACGGTGCCGTTGAGTCGTCCCCATCAGATTCACTAACTGATGCTCACAATAGGGATACTGTCTTTCACAAGGCAAAACTAAGTATAGATTATTGCTTTCCAATGAGAATAGAAAGTCTGTCATGTATTATACAAAGAATTATATTCTATTACAGATGCATCCAGGGAAGAAAGAGTAATTTATACCTTTGTAAGTGTTCCTTCCCAATTTATCATTGAGCATTACTTCTTGTATAATATGAATTTTTAAAAGAACAAGTTTAAATAGTCACCTAATATGCTGCCAAGATGTATGGCAGAGAAGGAGGGAACGAATATTTATTTAAAAATCCAAGGGGACGGCTATATTCACACCTAACAGGTGATGAACACACTTATAACTTTGACTTGAGCTGTACAAAACTAATCCATGTAACCAAAATGTTTGTACCCCCATAATATTCTGAAATAATAAATAATAACTAAAAAATCTATCAGTTTGGGGAAAGATGACATATTCCTTTTCTTTCCCCCTTCATTTTTTTAACCCGTAGTGTGTTCACCCTTGAAAATGTTTGCTTTTTGAGCAGGGGCACTGTCACGCTGACACTTAGCTTCCAAGAGAGGGATGCTCAACAGATGTGCTAGAGGCGTAGCCCGTTCCCATTCGTGGGCCTTTTTGCTTCCTGTCTTACCGGTTATCCTTGACTCTTCAACACTTCGCCTTCCACGTCTGACCTTTTTATGTCCATGATGCAATCAATCGATCAGTCATCTGTGAGCTAAATTTCACCACTTACATGTTTTCTCTTGTTGCTCTTTTAAGGTCTCCTAACTCAGGCTTGTTATCCAGGGTCATTTTCTATCTGCAGTTAACGGCAGGTGGTTATACCTCTCTGCCTCCAGTTTATTGGAGATTCAAGTGATCCAAAATCCAACCACTTTTTAACACCGTCATCGCTGCGATCCTGGTTCAGGCCGTCGTTAACTCTTGCTGGGCTGTGGCAATGATTTCCTGGAACGTCTCCTCGCTTCCACTTCTCACAGCAGCAGCCAGGATGATTGATCCTTGTAAAACTCATGTTGGGTCGTATCACTTGCCTCCTCAAAATCCCACGATCATTCTCCAGTTTACTTAGAGTAAAAATCCAAAATCCTGCAATGGCCAGGAAGGCTCTATGTAATCTGACTCTTCTTCCCTTTAGGATCACCTCTCCAACTGTCTCCTCCTCTGTCTCCGCACCGCCTCTTCCCTGCCCCTCGACCCTTCCGGACGTTCGCCTTCCCAGGGCCGCTGCTATAGCTGTTCTCTCCGCCCAGCCAGTTTTCCTCCTGGAGCCTGCTCGCTCAGTCCAGCGGGTGTTTGCTCTCGGGGAGGCCAGCCGCGGCCACCCCATCCACACACGAGTCATGTCTCTTTGAAGGAGCACACAGGTTTTGGTTTTGTATTCAGTCTGGCGATCTTGGACTTCTACTTGGGGGTTTTAAAGCGTTTGCATTTTATATATAATCACTGATGCTTCTAAACTTCTGTTGAATTCATCATGTTTTTGGTTAATCCATATCAGCTCTACCAATTTTTAGTTATTCATTTGCTTACTGTTACTTTATCCAAGAGGTTACAACATGCATCCTTGAATTCTTATAGTAGACAGCAAATTTTATCTGTAACATTTTACTAATATTTCTTCACCTTTAGATTTTATCTCCATTTGCCCCACTCCCACCTTGTGTTATATTGTTACACATTTTAAATCTCACAGATTCTAGAATTGTTGTTTCGAACACTGTTCATTAATATTTACCTGTGTATTTTTTATTTCTATTGTTCTTCATTCTTTCTGCATTTTCTAATTTTTTTTAATCTGGAGTCATTTTCCTTATACATTTTATTATTTATTTTAATTCAGGTCAGTTGGTGAAATATCTTTTAATTTTTTTTTTTTTCTGAAAATGCCTCTATTTCACCTTCTATTTTGGAGGGAATTTCTCTCGAGGTATAGAATTCAAGTTTGGCAATGCCATGCTTTCTAGCACTGTAAGACATCATTCCAGTATCACCTGGTTTTTATCATTTTATCAAAAAGTCCATTTTCAGCCTTTTTTTTAAACTGATACCCCTTTGAAGGTAAGGTGTCCACCCAACATCTCTCAACCCCGCTCTTGCTTCTTTTAAGAGTTTTTCTTTTGTCCTTGATTTCCAATACCGTCATGACGTGCCCAGGTATGAGTCCCCCTCTGCTTACCCTCAGTGGTGTTCATATAGCTTCCTCCATCTGTGGGTTGTTGTATTTCATCAGTTTTAGAAAATTCTCAGCCATTGTTCTTTCAATTATTGCTTCTTTCACCTTTTTTCTCCCCTCTCTGACTCCGATCACACACACGTGGAACATTTTAAGTGTGTTTCACGCATCTCTTTTGCATTTTCTCTGTTTTCAAATCGGTCCTTTCTGGAATTCAGTTTGGGTTTTTTCTACCGACTTGTCGTCCAATTCACTAATCTTCTCATCTGCTGCATCTAAAGAGCTGTTAAGCAGTTTGGTTCTTTTTCTTTTTTTTAGGCGCTTCACATTTCATCTTTAGAATTTCTACTTATTACTTTTTATAGATTCTAATTTTCTGGTGAAATTATTCATCTTCTCATCTGCTTTCTATATTCTTCCTCTATTTCTTGAACATATTTACTGTATGTATTTTAAAGTATTTGCTAATTCTAGTAACTGGTTAAACTATAGGATGTCTATGTTGTGTGTTTCTAGTCTTGGATTTTAGTTTTACAGTTCAATCTGGTGATAGGCCTAAAACATTTGTTATTGAATGTGAGATATTATAAATAAAAAATATAATATTTCCAGATGCTATTATATTACTTTCATTATTGAAGTTTTATTTAAGTTAAAAATTACTTTTTCTCCTTGAAGATCATTTTGTTATGCTGTGGTAGAGTCTGATGGCTTAGCATTGTCTCACAACGATAATTAAACTTTGTACTTACGAGTCAATTCAAGCCAAACCCACTGCCACTGAGAAAAGAAGGTGGTGCAGATGTGAGTCAGGACAAAATCTGTCCTTATCTGCAGTCAGCTCAAAAACCTAAATTTATGATGATAAATCACTGGACTTGGAAAAAAGCTATGTTTATTCCAATATTATTCAGCAACCACACAGACAGCACAGAAGAAACTGAGTTTTTTTTTTCTTTTATGCTGAAAGATAATTCTGTTAAGAGGTGGCACAAAGTGACGGAGAAAGAACAAGAACATGCTTGAGGGTTTTATCTAGCTGTGCGAGCTTCGGTACACATTTCTGAATTTCTGATTTCTTATATTCATCCATAAAATAGAGGTAAAATAATCCCCCATAGTACTGTTATGAGGACTGTGTCTGGTACGGAGTGGGCAATGCATTTATGGCTGTATTTAGGAGGATTGTTTTTTGTTTTGAGTTTTTTGTTTATTTGTTTATTAACTGATTTGCACAGAGAATCCTACTAATGTGCTACTCTTCACGCAAACAAGTAAATGGAAACCCTCTCTACACAGTATCAGATCTTTTTGTATACGCATGTTCATATATAGTATGCAAAAGATAAAATATATATATAATAAGTTTATGGCTGAATTTCTAAGAATATCTAGAAATACCAATCACAATACTCATGTCTTTCAAAATAAATTTCCCTGTAATATAACTAGCACTGTCTGCAGCATTCCTATGGAAGAAGAAGTGAGAGACGAAATGTAAGAGGAAGTAACCTCAGGGAAAAGTATCGTTTGAGAATCACTTTTCAAGGTCTACTACAGGTACTCACATCCTGCAACCAGTTCTAAAACAGAGAACAGTTTTTTAATTCATAACTTCTGTCTTCTTCCAAGGACTGACCTTTCTTCCACGGATTGAACTCTCCCCTCCCTTTCTTTGCCTGCAGAGCTGTAATGAAACCCAAGACTCTCTCATTTCAGGACTACTGGAGGATAGTTTAAGTCCTTCCCTTATACTGTTTTCCCTGAGCATCTCACCTGGACAGTTTCCCTACAAATTTTTGTTGCCACTAACCACAGTGTATTAATACTGTAACATAGTGCCAAAAATATTAGAAAACTCGGAGAAAATTTAAAAAGTAATTAATAATGGCCATGTGCCCTTGATCTTTCTTGAAATATAAATAAGGTTAAATTCTGATAATATTTAGCTTTCTTCCCCAATGGGGAGACAGTCCTGATAAAGTCATCAGTTTGATGGGCTGTGGGCCAAACAGTTCAAGGAGTGTTGGGTTACATCAGAAACTGTTTTCCAAAACAGGAAAATCAAATCACACCACTCCTTCTCATCAACAGCCTAGGAAACTGGGCACAATGTAAAGCCTCGTCATTGTCATTTTCCAAGAAGAAGCCCCCACTTGGAGAGAAACGCATCTTGGATTCTGGAGGCCGCTTGGAAACACAGGGGGAAAAATGTGAGATTGTTATCAGTTTCTCTGATAATTATCAAGACCATAAAAGATTTAGGTGAAAAATGCCTTTATCAATGACATGGAGATTATTTGATTTGTATGCTTGACAGATGATGAGAGAAAATTAATTAGGTCCTAGTTGACCCATCTTCTTCACGAGCCCTTACAGAGCAGAAGCAGCCACTCACTCAGCGGTGGCCTGAGTCCTGTCCCACGGCTGCGGCCGCAGGTCAGCTACACACCTGCAGCTCTAGCTACTTCCTAACGTTAACGACTATACAAATACAAACACCGAATTGCACCCGGTGAGTGCCCTTCTGGCCTAGGATTTGCGACGCTAGTGAATACACAAGTGTGATGAGCTACCAATTTTATACGATAGAAGCGGAAACAAATTAAATCAGACTTCCTGCCGCTCGGGCATTTCAGGAGTTATTTATATGGAAGCAAATGACTATCCATTCTCTCGTATTATGTTTGCTTGTTAATAGGATGATTCAACAGTTAGCACTAGACATGTTCCAAGGGTCAGTGCTTCGTCAGAATAAGACTCGGCACCAGCGTGATCCCACGTGCAGTCTGCAAATTATTAGTAAGCCACGAGCCCCCGTTTCCCTTCATTAGCATTCGCAGCATCAGAGAGAGAGCCTGTCACGCGTGTCTTCTGCTGTGCTTGTCAGTGATGTATTCTCTTTGAAGACGCTAGTGATTTTAGCTCCTCGCGTAACGTCTAACAAGTTTTAACAAAAATTCTCAGGCAGCCATATCATACTTACATCCTTTCTACTTCATTAAATACTATTTGCTGTCAAATGCCCAGACAATTCACCAAGAAAACAGAGGAAGCTCTGTTTTCTATTATGTATAGTATAGACACAATAATTTGGTAATAATTACTTAAACTTTTAAAATATTAATATTAGTTGCTTAAAAATATTACAGAAAATCTTACCACATATGCTAGAATTTTTTGACCATACTCTGATTGTTCTCACAGACTCTCCAAACTTCCCAAAATGCGAAATTTCAGCACCCAAAATTATTTTCCAAGAATGATTTTAATACTCAGAAGTGAGGAAAACATAAACTTTCTTAGATGATTCACCAAATATTGAATTGAAAAATATATTTAGCATGTTAATTAATGATTATCTAGCAGGTGACATCATTACATTTTAGTACATTAAAACAACTCATAAAGCTACAAAAATATTCCTGGCAAGTTTGTGGAAATTTATTAAAATAGCAGTGAAATCCTCTTCAGACCTATTTAAGTAAGAGTCAGCCTCATTTTCTCGCTCAGGTGCTCTCACTCACTTTGAGCCACAAGATGAGTAGTTTGGGACTAAAAATAAAGCAGTCGAGGAAATCTCGGGGTCACCGGGGCTGCAAGATGGCGTTTTCACGTTCTTGAGTGTGTCGGCTTCCTCCCAGTCCATTGTCTCAGGTGTTTCTCCTTCGTTAAGCTGCGGAGGGAGGGAAAAAGATAACCAGAGAACTGGCCAGTGAGCGTGAGACAAGTCTTCAGGCTTAAAATTTGCCTTCCCAAGAGCTTTGGCCACGTTACCATATACATAGTAGAAATGCCCAAAGTAAACACACCTGAGGGTCACTGATGTTCTTGAGGAAATTGTACAGGCAAAATAATCTCAAGTGTGGTCTTCGCAAACCTGTGCCTATTCAAACTTCAAAACAATTCCCTGGACCCTAAACATTCTCAGGGAGAAAGTGGACTAAAAAAACCCTCCAATGTCCATTCTAGAAGTTTCCATGGAGAGAAAAACCAAGTGAAAGGAGCTTACAGAAAACATAACCAGGGGCCATGAGAAGGCAATGGACATAGGAGATTTTCCCAATAAATAGAAGCAGGGGCACTCAGGTAAGCCAGCTCAGAAACTGAGCCCCCTTCCTCGCAAGTTACCCTGGACAACTCTTCACGGAAACGAGAGCTGCGTCTGGGCTCCGCAGAGCTGGAACGTCAGGTAGAAGAGCACAGGGTGCAGAGAGATGCAACGGCAGGGAGACGGCAGGACCAGAAGCTCCTCCTTTTGCATTGAATGTCCCCCTTCCTGTTAGCTGTCACTCAAGGCAAGTCTTGGACCAAAGTGCACAGCAGGAGTCAGATACTGCTCCTACGTGGCAGCTAAATCGCAAGGAAAAGGAAGACGCTGCTGCCGGATCTGGCTGGAAAAGCTCCCGTGAAGCAGTTTGTCCACATGAAGTAGTTCATATATTCTCTACGGCCGTTCCGCCCCGAATGCGCCCGATCTTGTCGGAAATCGTTCATACATAGACCAGTCATACGTGACTTCAAAAATATTAACCCTGCACAAAATGTTGCTTATAGAAATACTAAATGTAGCCTGTCTACAAGTAAAAACTAAGTACTTACGTTAAATAAGTTTGACATCGTGGGAGATTTTAATCTTAGCTAAAAGTAGCTACCTAATAACCAACAAATAAATGTATTATAAATCAATCACAATAATATTATAACTATTTATTTGAAAATAAGTGTTTTAATTTCTTTTAAGTACAATTTATAACAGTACAGCTATTTATTTGAAATACTATTTATAAAATTATTTGAAATACTGTTTGTAAAAATATTGTAGCTATTTATAAAAATATTATAGCTACTTATTTGAAAATAACTGTTTTCATTTCTTTTAAATACTATTTATAAAAAGAGTTTGCAAAGAACCCCCAATTAATGACAATACTCACAGGGCAACCTAAAAAGTAAAACTTTTAATCAAATCAGAAAGATATTTATGATTAATTTGCTCCTAGAGCAAGAAATCTTATTCAATCTACCAAGTATTTCTAATATTTTCTATTACATCCCAAAAGCCGTGAAATTTGAGACTTTGGTTCCAGAAAACATCCATTAAATTTTCAATCCATCATGTTTTCATTTTATATAGAAATCAAGTTTTTTGAAAGGCTTTAACTGTTCTTTTTGACCTGAATTTCATTACACCAAATCCAATTTTGAACTAATTGAATTTCTTTTTCAAAGTCCTTAATTTATTAAATTGAAAAAAGTGCTCGAGCCATAGGAATACTTTCACCTCTGCTAGAAGACGCTGACCTCACACATTACTTCTAGGTTATTTCTAACCACCTCTTTCCCTCCACTGGAACAAGTGAGGCACCTTCACCTGTTAGATTTGATGACACTCAGGAATGAGTCATGAGGCCCTATAGAGAAGTATCATATTTCCTGATACGTTTTATTATTCATTTCTTCCAGTATCCATAGCATCATCTACAATTTCTGGTTTTAGTTAGGGACACCTAATGATTAACACTGATCTGTTTGCATCCACTTACAACCAGTGAAAACGTACAAGTGAATGAAATCTGGGTAAGGGAGGTACTCACTGCTGAGTCATTAATTCTACCCAGACTTCTTTCTCAGGGAACCCTGAACAGTTTCAATGCCAGTCAACAAAAGGACACCGGGCTGGGCCCAAGCTAAGGTGCGATGCCAAGCGAGACTGCAAGTAAGAATATTCAAATTCAAAGCAAGTGCACGATAGCCCTGAAAGCCTTAACTTATTCCCGCATTAACCCTAAGGTCAAAATCTCATCTAAATATCATCAACTCAAAAGGTCCCAAAACTCATCTTCTAAATCATGTAATTCAGGTAAGAATGAGACGCCAGGTATGATCCATCCTGTGCATCCAGGTGGACTTGTGAAACCTAGAGAACAGGTGACCTGCTTCTAAAACGTGAGGGTCAGACAAGCACAGGGTAGACATACGCATTCCAAAAAAGAGAAATAGGAAGGAAAAATGAGTTATGGGTCCCAGGCAGGTAAAAGATCCAGCAGAGCACATTCCATTCGATAGCAAGACCTGCGAACAATCCTCTGGGGTTCAGTCCTTTGTCCTCTTGGCCACCAGGGTGGCAGGCCAGTGTGCCAGGCCCAGGGCGTCCACCCTCTCCACGCACAGGGCGCTACACGCACGGCTGTGCCCTCGGAGCAGTCTTCCTTCACTTTACCCCGTCTCCGTCCCTTTCGGTCCAGGCTGGCAGTTTTTCTCCTAACAGAAACATCTCAAGAGTCTTGTCAGTCTTCCATTGATGTTTGCAGAATCTACGCTGTTAGACATAAGGTTCCCCAAAGATCCTTCCTGAATAACCACCCTCTATTATTTCTGACTTCCGGTTGCTTGGACCCGTAAATCACACTCCAAACCTCTTCAGCAAATGCTGGTTCAACCATAGCCTTGGCCCTGTTTCCAGAACACACTATTTGGATAAGATGAGCATTTTCCAAATTATCAAGTGCTAGTTCCTTTTTGCTTAGCAGTCAGTTCCTTTTTCAATTAATCTCTTTCCTCTCACACTTTACCACAAGCATCAAGGAGAAACCAGGCTGAACCTTGTACACACTGCTTGGAAATGTCCTCAGTGAAATATCTGTATTTGTTGCTTGCAAGTTCTACCTTCCTCCCAAAAGCAAAACATAATTCAGCCAACTTCTCTGCCACTTTATAACAAGAACTACTTTCCTCCAGTGTCCAATAGCATGATCCTCATTTTCATCTGGGACTCACCCAAAGCACCTTCCAATGTTGTCTCTCTGACAACATTGTCACGATGACACGGGTTCTCTCGGATGGCAGACTCTTTCTCTGCTGCTGTCCTCTCTTCTTCCCTAGTCCTCACCAGAATGGCTTTAATGTCTAATTTTTGTCAGCAATCTCATTAAGGCAATCTGGAATTTTTCTATCAAGCAAGTCAAAATACTGCCAGCCTCTACTCATTACCTAATTCCAAAGCCACTGTCATCTCTTTAGGGTTTTTTTTAACAGCAGCATCCCTCTTTCTAGTATCAAAATACATATATATGTATACGTATATATACATGTACACACACATAAGTTTTGATCAATAACCTGTCTTTCTGAAAAAAAATATAGGTTTCATAAGAGCAGGAAATTGGTCAGTCTTGTTACCAGCTATATCCCAATACAAAGACTCTAGGAGAGAACGTAGCATATTAGTACTCCATAAATGAATGCAAGAGCAAATAAAACAACGCACAAAAATCAAAATGATTCCTTGCCTATGATCGTAAACACTCGGGAGGCTTGGGGAACAGTGTAAGTTTGAATGTTGTAAATGCAAACAATTTTTTTCTTTCAAAATTTACGTGTGCTACCACAGAAAAACACGGTGCCATTGCTGGACATGAAGTCAGTTTCTAAAAATAAATGGAGCTTGCTGAGCTGGAAGTACAAAGGGTGTCACTCTAAACAACAGATAAACAGCTAGTCCAGGTGATAAGAAAATAATCAGTTCCTCGAAATACTTTTTCTTATATTTTCCAGAGCAAGTAAGTTGCTTTTCAACTTGAGGCTCAACTGTTACTTGCAAAACTAGCCTCGTACGGCAGATGCACCCCACACCGTCACTGTCAGTCTTCTGATGAAAAGTCTGAAAAAGATAGAAGGTGGGAAGAGCTACAGAGGAGTAAGCCAGGCTGATTCTTTGTCAGGAGCCGAATGTAATAGATTCGATAGCAGTAACTTACTTAACCCAGCGTTGTTAGTTTATCTGGTAAAGGGAGACAAGTACGTTATTGTTACTCAATCTGTTACATTTGGCTCCTGACAAAGGATCAGCCTGATTTACAAAATGAAAAATATAGTGACATAGGATACCAATAAAACTTTAATAACACCATAAAAATGATACTTAGGAGAATGTAATATAAACTGTTAAGCAGTATATAATGACACTGATCAGAGGAGACTGGAATATTATTTAAACGAATGGTCACAAGGACACTTTAGTATGAAGGATACAAAATTAAAATGAAGGAAAAAAGTTTAAAATGATCTGAAAGGGTCTTCTCTTAACCTGGAAAATGGAAATCCCAAATCCTTCTCTTTTCTTGTTTAGATAAGTGTGTCCTGAAAATGTCAATGTTCAGTGCATTTTCCAATGGTTGAGGAAAAGAAAATCCTCGCCTTCTCATTTCTATGTACAGCACGTGTAAAATTAAATACAGTGGCCGACAGAATTTTAACACAGAACCCTAAAGCTCCCAGGTTTGGGCAGAAGCGGTTTACTGAAAGCTCAGAAAACGATACCTTTCCGTGAGGATGTGCAGGCGGTATTTAATTTAGTCCTCACAACTACCTTTTGAAGTAGGACTGCCCTGCTCCATGCAACCCATGTTCTTATTTGGGAAGACATTGTAAAGATGGGGAAACTGAACCAGGAAGGAGTTAAGTAAATTCAACTAGTGAGAGGAAGAGCTGGGGTTCCAAGTAGCGGGACTAGACTCCAAAGTCCGCACTCCCGGTCACTGCACTGCTCTACCCATGAGTAGTCGGCCGAAGCATCGGCCTTTGGCTTGGTCAGTTGAAAACTGGCAGATCGGTTTTCACACGTTGAATGTTGCAGTGAAAGCGTCGTGGCACTGGGGCGAGGAGCGCTGGTCGCGAGGCGGCCAGTGCCAGGGAGACTTCCCAGCAGGGAGCGCGCGGAGACGGTGCCATGCCAAGAATGTTCGCCCACTGGGTGTCTCCTTGACATTCCTTCAACGTTCCTGTTATTTTGGTACTTTTGTGGCAAATAAAACCTGCTGATCACAGAACAGTTTCTAAAATACACCATAATAGTAGGAAAAAAACAACTAGGGAACTGATTTCAGTGGTTTCTCTGGCTCTTCGCACACGTCCGGTATCAATGCGGCTTCCTCATCAGCATCGCTGCCCCGGATCCTGACTCTCTGGGCGTTTCCACCCACGGTAAAGCTAGTATCATGTTAACATTACCATTAACAGTCACGCTATTTACTAACAATTCATTATGCAGTGAAATTTGAATTGCATTTTCTTAAATAAAAATCCTTCAAATATGAGAATATTAATTGTATTAACAGTGAAATGTCATCTGGAGATTGTGCTGCTCCTTTGCTGGATTTTTAAAGAAAATTTATTTCTGCTGTAGAATTAAAGGAAACGGGATAGACAAACCTGTAAGAAATAGTAAAACTATATAGTAAGTAAGCTAGTCGTTTATGAGATATAAGCAAAGCTCATAGAATATGTCCAGTACACAGAATGAGTAACCAAGCAGCTGGTGAGCCTCAAGCAGAATTCATCAGACGTGTTGAATGTGGACGGGAAGTTAGTCACCTATGAAGCATGTTAAAGGCAGGTTGGATAAATAGAATATGTAATGGAACAAACAAGAATGTTAGCATTAAATATTAATAGAGAGGGATGGAAAAAACAAGTTATGAGTATACCACCTATAGGCTGAGAACCGTTTCCTCTGGACAGGTGCGCGTTTCTCATTGCTGATAGCCACCCATTCTGTCTCCGTGTGCTCCGCTCCCGACCGTAAATAAACCCGCGGCCATTCAGCAGGCTGATGGGCAAGCCAAGCCGTGCCCGGCATCCACCCTCCACTGCTCCTTGATGGGCAAGTGCAGGTCACTGGCCCAGGGCACTTTGCATAGGAGCACTCCCTTGTTCCAACTTGCTCAACAGTTTTTGTAGCCACACCTTGAGCAAGGAAGACGTGACAGAGAGAGACACAAAGCATCCGAGCGTCGCATACTCTGGGATTCAGCCTTCACAGGCTGCTCTCCATTCCGTATGAGTTAACTCTTCCAGTTTAGTTTTCCTGACTTTTATTTTTTCAGTCTTTTGTATGACTTCCATTCTTTCCCTTGCTACCAAAGTACTAAAATACTATAAAGTTGTTGTATCAGTCAGGGTTCTCCAGAGAAACAGAACCAACAGGAGACTTTGTGTGTGTGTGTGTGTGTGTGTGTGTGTGTGTGTGTGTGTGTATACTCACATGATTATGGAGGCCGAGAAGTTCCACAACCAGCTGCCTGCCTCCTGGAGACTCAGGAAAGCCAGTGCTATAATTTAGTCCAAGAGCAAAGGTCTGAGAACCAGGGAAGCAGACCATGTAAATCCTAGTCCAAAGGCAGGAGAAGATGAGATGAAATGTCCCAAGCAAAGCAATGAAGCAGGGAAAAAATGGAAAGGGGCCAGAGGTCCTCCTTCTTCCACCTTTTGTTCCACTGAGGCCCTCAGCAGATGGGATGGTGCCCGCCCACATGGGGATGGGCACTCTGCTCCGCTGAGTCCACTGATTCAAAGCTAATCTCGTCCGGAAACGCCCTCCCAGACACACCCAGAAACAGGGCTTCATTGGGTATCCCATGGCCCCCTTGAGTAGACACATAAAATAACCATCATAGCTGAATAAATTTTAAGATGTAAGAAACTGTGTGATTTTATATTGTCTGCGAACCTTCTGTTTTGGGATCTTGCAGATAGCCTGCCTGGTAGTGTACTTTGAGGCTACCATTTTATCAAGGAAGCTTCCGACCTGACCCAACTTTTCTTTAATAAAGTCACAAATGGATTACTGTATATCAATTTAAAAATTGCCACCTGAAGATATAAAATTTCTAATCTAATTGTCCAAGTGTTCAAATGGCACTGAGCTATTACTGTGAGTTCAAGAAAGAATACAATGTCAAACAACATAAACTATCCCAATTGTATAAGTTTTACTGTTAAAAAAAAAAGAAAATGAGAAAAAGAAGACACTAAAAAGGCACAAAGAGAGATGTTATTAATATTACAGGTCAAAAGCATCACTATGCTTTAGAATTTTTTTAGAAAATTTCAAAACTTCTTAACTTGTATTTTAAAGTATTTTAAGAACAGTTTGAAATTTTTCCCCGAAGTAGCAACAACAGTTTTTCTAGACATTGCTTTATAAGTGAGCAACTATTTAGAGGTACGCTCTATTGAACCAATGCTACGCTTCAATAATTGGACCCAGGAATTAAGTTAAAAACACAGTTTATTTAGCATATTCATGTTGCAGCCTCCAAGGAGGTATTCATCAACTGGTACCATGTTGAATTCTAGGAGGAAACCTTGCTCCCTTTCATCCCTGACCCTACCTCCAAGTCACTTATGTTAATGCACTGGCTGCATTAAGAATATTTGACTTTGGATTAATAAGAAATTAGCTCAGTTAAAAATGTGAACATCCCTGGCAGTTATCTGCTTCAGCTAAGCCTTTGCAGCTGTGGGCATGGGAGTGTGAAAAGCTGTGTCAGATACTTTCTAACCTTGGCCCTAGCTCGGGCAACACCCACAGAAAGGAACTGAACAATGAGTTGAAAAGAAGCAAGGGGAGGAAGGACATATTATGGGAACATTTCAGTGAGCGTTCTGAGCAAACACTCTGAATGGCCAAACCACGTGAAAGTTAAATATCTAAACCCACATCTTGCCGGCATAAAACAAAAATAAAGCTCTCAGGACAGCCCTCACCCCCAATTCCTTATGCAAAAGGAAGGTAAAGGCCTCTGGCACCTGTGAAGGACTGGTTCTCCAGATCATTCACTAAGGAAATTCCTTCCCACTTTCCTTCTCAAGGAATTTCCTTAGGGAATGATCTGGAGAACCAGTCCTTCACAGCTGCCTGAGGCCTGAAGTGTCACAAGAATGGAAAAACAAGCACCACATGTACT
>CAUYRT010084012.1:0-97714 GCA_963574885.1 Lepilemur ruficaudatus | reverse complement strand
CCCATCCCCAAATACATTTCAAGCATGCCTCTCTCCTCCACAGTGCTCACCACATCTCTGAGATGTGGGTCTACCCTCCACCCCCCCAAATCCCTAGTGAACACTACCACCATTTGAGCACCATAGTGTTAATCAGTCAATACCAATTTGATGGCAAGTACATGTGAGGCCCATTCTTCTGGTCCTGTGTCACCTCACTTCAAATAATGGACTCAAGCTTAATCCAGGATAATATAAGCGGTGCTAGCTCACTGTCGTTCCTTAAAATTGAGTAATATTCCATTGTAAACATATACCAAATTTTAATAATTCACTCATGAATTGACGGGCACTTGGGTTGTTTCCACGACCTAGCAATAGTGAATTGTGCTGTCATAAACATTCGGGTGCAGTTGTCTTTATAGCAGAATGTCTTATGCTCTTTTGGGTAGATGCCTAATAGTGCTATTGCTGGATCAAATGGTAATTCTATTTTTAGCTCTTTGAGGAATCTCCAAATTCTTTTCTACAGAGATTGCACTAATTTGCAGTCCTACCAGCAGTGTAAGAGTGTTTCTGTCTCTCCACATCCTCGCCAGCATTGGTTGTTTTGGGATTTTTTGATAGAGGCCAATCTCACTGGGGTTAGGTGGTATCTCATTGTGATTTTGATTTGCATTTCTCTGATGATTAGAGATGTTGAACTTTTTTTATATGTTTGCTGGCCATTATTCTGTCTTCTTTGGAAAAGTTTCTGTTCATCTCCTTTGCCCATTTATAAATGGGGTTGTTTGATTTTTTCTTGTTAATTCTTTTGAGTTCTAGGTAGTTTCTTGTTTTAAAAAAAAACCATAGTCAGAAAGCAAATGTATTGTCAAAAACTTTTGCATCCCTTCACATATCCCTCTACTGGCTTGTGCTGGTGGTCTTGTTTTAATTTAAAGTAAATCCAAAGAAAGACATTTCAAGTTTATAAGTCTTAATTTAACCTGCCCTAGTAAGATTTTATTCCAAAACTTTTGCTTCCTCATTTCCCAGGAAAAAAAATGCCCTCAAAATCCTTGATTGCGATGGTAGTGGTTGTGGTCTCAACTGAGTATTTCTTCCAAAACTTGATCAAATTTAGTTTGAGTAGGCTTTTCATAGCTAATAGCTGTACTTTCTTCAATTGATGGGACTGGGGATACGCACCAGTCTTACCCAAACTCATTCTAAGGGCCCAGTACTCTTGCTTGTTCATAGGAGAATTTAGATAGGTTCGGAGTCTATTTCTATAAGAAAAAAAAAATGGGGCTAAATCCCAGGCATGCCTGAGACTCACCTAAGTATAGTTTACAATGTTTCTTTTGCTGAGAATATGACAGGCTTCTAAATTTTTAAAACTGATTTGTCAGCTGCCTGAATGTTTGGCATCTAAAGCATTAGGGTTTCTTTCCAATAAACAAAACATAATATTGCTTCTTCAGGCAATGTCAGGAAGTCTAATGAAGAGTTGACTGTAAGCCAACCCTTGCCATCAGCTCTGTTGAGACATAATAATGGAGACTAAGAATATGTTACCTATTCATTTCTCTAGGTTGTCTAAGCTGAATCTCTGTATCAAGTTAGGTCAGCCAGAAGGACATACCTGAGCGAGGGGGAAGGGCACATGTGTAGCTCTGTCTTGGGTGAGGCTAAGGAACTATATGTAACCAAAATGTTTGTATACCCATAATATTTTGAAATTTAAAAAAAATCATACCTGAGTGATAATAGTTTAGTTTCTTTCAGAAATACTTTCATGGACATATGATTTAATGTTATAGCCAGAGGGTTGATACAAGAAATGTCCACCTGAAAAAATGCTTCTTTATTACTTGAGAAATAGTAGTTGAAGACATTGTCCATTATGCAACCTAGAATCTCTCATATAAGACTCCACATGATAAAGAGTTTCTAAAATTTTGTGTTGAGGAAAAAATGTATTTCCTTAGGTAAACTTGTGTGATTCTGTTTATCAGCGACTGAAAGCCATATAAGTAAGATAGCAGGGTTCATTTACAATGATAGTCTTAAACAAACAAGACAAAATAAACAAAGACAATTTCCCGAAGTGTTTCAAAATAAAGCTCTTTCCATCATAACTTAACAAGTCTCCCAGAATAACTTCTCAAAACTATAAACATTGATTTTGAACACAGATCCTTTCCCTACCCCATCCTTCAGGGAAACGGGACTTTGATGCAAACAAAGTAGCAAGTGAAGCCTCTCAGAATGATGTCCATTAATCCCCCTTCACATAAATTTGATGAGAAGCAGTGGAGATTTCTGTTGGATGTTAAGACTTTGGAGAATGACTCTCTGGGTTTAATTAAATTCCAGATCACTTTACTTATTAGTTGGGGTCTCATGCTAATTTACTTAACCTTTCAGCTTCAGTTTCTCATCTGTAAAGTGGAAATAATAAAATACCTGCTTCCTAGGATTGTGGTGAAGATTATATGAGATAATCATTAAAAAATACTTAGTGCGGTACCTAGCCTGTTATGTTCAAGTCTCTATAGCTATGGGTCTTGTATATATGGATGTAATAGTTGACAATGATGATTATGGTGGTAGTAACGGTGGTAATGATGATGATGACGTCAATGAAGGTAAACCTACATGGGGATAACTCTCTTTTTTCACAATCTTTTTAAATCATATTATGGTGCTATGTGTTTAACTTTATGCTAAGGATACCCCTACCTTCAGAGGCTGAGAGCTCCAGGTAGAAAGAATGAAGACCTCTTCAGGAATGATTCTGAACTATAATTTCAGGGAGAATTATAAAAAGTGACATAAGTTTTAATTCTTCAATTGTAGGAATAAAACTCAGACTGATTGGGCATTTCTGGGGGGCCTCTTGCTACTTCTGCAAAGACAAGTATGTCTGGGTTAATCTTGGAGAAAGAAAGGGCCAAGTTCTATTTAGCTTTTGAGGGAGAAAGAGAAAAATGGGCTTTTTGAAGTTCTGCCTTGCATTAAAAGGACAGGTGAACACATAAGGATTTGTTCAGAATCTCTAGTCAGAATAAGAGTGTCCATTACCTGGAGCAGTGGTTCTCAGACTTTTTGGTCTTATAACTTTTAATTTAAAAATTATTGAAGATGACAAAGAGTTTTGTGTATGTGGAATATAGTCATTGATATTTACTGTATTAGCAATATTGAAAAAATGAAAATACTTGCTAGCTCATTTAAAAATAGCAATAATTGTGAGAGGTGAAAGGCACAGATGACATGTATTCACCATCAAATTGGTATTAACTGATCAACACTAAAGTGCACATACAGTAGTAACATTCATCGTGTGTCAGGCAGATGGGGGGTGGGTGTATACACACCTAATGGGTGTGGTGTGCACTTTCTGGGGGATGGACAGGCTTGAAGCTCTGACTCTGGTGGGGCGAAGGCAATATATGTAACCTGAACATTTGTACCCCCATAATATGCTGAAATAAAAATAAAATAAAATAAAAATAGCAATAATTAACCCACTACATGTTAACATAAAACTATTTTTATGAACATAACTATTTTTTCCAAAGGAAAAAATATGATGAGCAGAGCAGCATTGTTTTACATTTTTTCAAGTTTCCTTAATATTTGGTTTAATATAATATAGCTAAATTTACATATCTGCTTCTGTATTCAGTCTGTTGTGATTTGTTGTTTTGGTTGAAGTAAACAAAGTAATAACAATGTTCTGAAGATATATACATACCTTAAAAGGAAGGAGTATTTTAATAGCTTTTTGCCACAATTTTGGATATTCATTTCCACACTACACCTAAACTCTACAAGTGGCCACTTCTTAAATGTTAGCTGCAATGAGAAAACTGAAATCTTATCAATAAACTTTTCTACTCCATTACATTAAAATCACTAGACTATTTTTGTATATTTTGCTATGCCTGATTTTGTAACATCATGCATTTGTCATTTGGAGAATGTTGGTCCACTGAATTATGTAGATCTTCCAAATGCTGAAATATTTTATTATACATTATTAAATAGTAACATTTGTTAATCCCATTTACAAAGTCTGTATTGACAAGCTGTAAAGCTTATAGTGATAGATATGTTTGCCAAAATTCTGGCTTTTGCTTAAAAGTTCAAATTTTAACCTTGCCACCAAATATTGTTAGTTGTTTCCTTAAAATATCAGGCTCACTATGTTCATTTTTGAGAAATGTCTATCAAATGCCCAAGTCTGAATAACCATAAATAACCATAGTTTTAATATCCACGGTTCTTTCAGGTAAACTTAGTGCTCCATGAAAAAAGCAGCTAGTTGAACTTGCCACTCAAACACTTGCACAAGAGCTTTTCCTGGAGACAAACTTCATATGTGTTATAGCAAAAGTGATTTAGATTTAAAAAGCCATATACTTCTTGGGACTCTTAGGGTTAAAGAAACTCATATATGCAAGGGTTGGAATGAAATAAAATTAATAATCTTTATTGAAGACTTCCTCTGTCGCCCAGGCTGGAGTGCTAGAGTGCAGTGGCACCATCATAGCTCACTGCAACCTCCCATGTCTGGGTTCAAGAAATCCTCCTTCCTCAGCCTCCTGAGTAGCTGGGACTACAGGCATGCACTGCCACGCCTGGCTAGCTACTGGCTTTTTTGTGTGTGCTTAGGTGTGAACAGTTTCACCCATCCTTAGTTTTGCAGCATCAGTGCAAATATTAACACAGTGAAAATAGCAAACAATACCTCAGTATTGTTATGAACTACTATGAAGCCATTAAATGTGGAGTTGAGATTCAGAGATTTGGGATGACGATTCACAAGAACATATGTGAAGATTATGTATTTCATCCAAAGCCTACAATTTTCTACCTCTTTGTATATCAGATAGATCAACCCTTTTAGTTTCTCATTGTAGGCAACAAAACCAGGGGAACCACCAACACTCTGAGATCGCTTCTTTAAAGTATATCTTAATGTTAATTCATTTTGGTCAGTTTGAAAACTCATTGTACCTATTTTAAGAAGTATGTGTATGTACGTGTGATTATATAGCAATTATATAACTTTATAGTTTTCTATAGTTATATGGACTGTTATGAACTAAATTAAGTCCCTCTTACCCAAATTAACATACTAAATCCTAAGCTCCAGTACCTCAGAATGTGACTATATTTAGAAATAAGGTCTGAAAGAGGTAATTAAGTTAAAATTAGATCTTTAAGGTAGACCCTAATGCAATGACAGATGTCCTTATAAGAGGAAATTAGGATGCAGACACATGACAGAAGGAAGACTGTGAAAACACAAGGAGAAGATGGCTGTCTTCAAGCCAAGGGAAGAGGCTTCAGAAGAACGCAACCCTTCTGATGCCTTGACCTTGGACTTCTGGCCTCCAGGACTATGAGAAAATAAATTGCAGTTGTTTGAACCATCCAATCTGTGGTACTTTGTTATGGCAGCCTTAGAAAACTAATATATGGACTATTAAAAGAATTTCAAGCATCAGTAAAGAAATGTTGAAGGAGATCAAGAGTAAAATATTATATTCAATCATTTTGTAAACTAGAAAAATAGGATACTGACTGTAGATCCTCGGCAATTCTAGTCCATGCCACCTCTGTCGGTCTCTCCAGGCTCTGAGATTCAGTCTGAGTCCTCACGCTCCCTGTCTTAGTGTCCAGCTCCAAAAATGTGCTTTTCTTGTCAATAGGCTGTATTTTCAAATATTAATTTTGTTAAAAACAAAACCTTACCAACATTTGTAGAATGCTACTGCTCAAATAGATTATCAATCCGACAGTGTTTAGCTATCAGTGTAGGTAGAATATTCTGAATCCTTGCTAATCAAACTCCATATTCAGACCAGCAGCATCAACATCATCTGAGACTTTGTTAGAAATGCAGTCTCAGGTCCTACCCTAGACCTGTTGAATTATCTTCCACAATTTTTAAAAATTCCCATGTGACTCTTTTTTTTAATTTCAGCATATTATGGGGGTACAAATGTTTAGGTTATGTATATTTCCCTTACCCTCCCCCTCGAGTCAGAGCTTCAAGGGTGTCCATCCCCCAATGGTGCGCATCACACTCATTATGTATGTATATATTCATCCCCTCCTCCCCCCTCTCATCTGCCCGATGCCCGATAAATGTTATTCCTATATGTCCACTTAGGTGTTGATCAGTGACACCAATTTGCTGGTGAGTACATGTGGTGCTTGTTTATCCATTCTTTAGATACTTCGCTTAGTAGAATGGGTTCTAGTCCCGTGTGATTCTTATGCACAGTAAAGTATGAGGAGCACTTCCCCAAAGGAATATATCTAGAAACATATCATTTTCTTTCATTGGATTCAAATATTCTATAAAGAGGCAAGGCTTGGAATTTTCTGAAATAATGTGCAATGCATGGGAATTTTCTAGATCACATGCAGTACACTTGTTTTTGAAATAAGTTTTACAATAGTTCAGACACCAGGGTGGAAGTATATTTTGTTTGACACATGAGTTTTCTTTCTTAGGAACAGCTAGGACATGAGGTGGTCCTGTTGAAAACAGTGACATTTCTCTTTCTATGTCAATACTTGATGGGGAAAAAACATCTTTTACTAATGTAGCAAAAAAGAATGAAAATTTCTTATGTGCATTTTCAACAATTGAAAAGATATTTTATACCTGCTGTCTTTATTTTATTAAGTATCCAATGAATATATCCCCAAATCTATTCCAGATACAATATGTTTTGTGTACATGTATTCTTTTTAGATCATTGCAAAGTGGTGTGCCCATACAGAACTGCCTCACAAATTAGTTTGTTGAGTTTAGGCTGGAGTCCAGCTATGTACCACGAAGTGATAAACAGCTGGATGTCTCAGAGATTTCTCCTGCACCTTTTATAGATCAGAATTGAATGTATTTTCCCAGAAAATGTGCTGTGAAACTATGGGAGTCTGCTGGAAATCTCTCCTGTCAGCAGTAGTGTTCAATCTGGACATATATATTTACTTAGTGAAAGCACCAAAACCTGTCACATTGAAAAAAAAAAAAAACATTTTTTCATGATCATAAAATGTTGTCTATTCAGAAGAATTTGCCAGCTATATGATTTTATTTGTAGATCTTAAAATAATGCATACTGGTGCAATCACTAACTGATATTTAGGCCTGCCATTTGTGGCTTTATAGTTTAATGACAATCTTAGTTTGGGACAATAATTTTTGCATTGGAAAATTACATTATTTATTTGCATTCTTAAGTTGTTTGTACAATGTGAAGATGACTTTAAACCAAGATATAAAGTCGTGTTCTATATTATTATTATTATCATCATCAGTAGTAGTAGTATTTTTACACTGATATTCTATGATAGAGGTATTCACTGCTGGTCCCACAGAACATGACCCCCGTAAATCAAAATAACAGTCTTCCCCATCCCCATATGCTGATATTTGGAAAGCCAGCTGGTCTAGCTCATTCTTGGAAACTCATATCAGCTTTTGTGTCCTCCCTGATGTTCATAGCAGATATTTGCCAAAACTTGCCCAAATAAAAATGGAAGAATAAGAGGCATTTGAGATCTTTCTTAGAAACTTTAGTGGAAGCTTGCTTTTATACATTCAAAATAGTCATTTCTGAGATGATATAATCATTAAACATTTGAACAATTACCACATGGTATCAGCTAATGATCATTGACATCTTTCAAGTTAATGTTCTTTCTGGATGAATGGACTGATTTTGAACCATATAATAAAGTTGTACAGAATTCTAGTCATTTTTCAATGGTTACATTTTCAACGGGTGTACTTATAAAAAATAAATACAAATACATGGCAGTAGGTTACAACATATTATTCATTTTCATTTTACAAAAAAAGAGACTTTAGGTAAATATCATTAATTATGCAAAGGTACCAAATTCCTCCTCAAGATTATTTTCTACAGAAAAATTATATATCATTAATGGTATATTTTATTACTTCATTAGAAATTTGCATCAATGTACAAGTTAAAAATTTGTATCAATACAAAGCTAAAATAAATATAACTACTTTCTATTCTTTCTTAAAAATAAGGTTTACTGAGTTATAATTAGTATCATATTTGTATACACTAAAATTCACCCTTTTAAGAGTACAATTTAATGAGCTGTAACAAATGGATATAGTTGTATAACTACCCACCACAGCTGTTCCAGGGTGAATTGTGTCCTCCAAAATTTTTATGTTGAAGCTCTAACCCCGAGTACCTCAGAATGTGACTTTGTTTGGAGATAGGGCTATTAAAGAGGTAATTAAGTTTAAATGAGGCCATATGTTTGGGTCCTAATCCAATCTGACTGGTATCCTTAAAAAATATATCTTTTGACACAAAAGAGACAGCAGGGATGGACCTGCTCAAAGAAAAGACTTACACAAAGAGGCTGCAAATCCGTGGTCACCTTCAAGCCAAGGAAAGAAACTCAGGGGACACCAAACCTGCTGGCACTTTGCTCTTAGATTTTCAGCATCCAAAACCGTGAGAAAATAAATTTCAGTTGTTCCAGCCACACAATATGTATATTTTGTTATAGAAAATTAATACAACAGTCATCATATAGAACATTTCCATTAGCCCTCAAAAGTTTCTTCTGTCTCTTTGCAATCACTCCCCTCCCTCCATCCTCAGGCACTAGTATTCACTAATACGCTAGCTCTCTCTAGCTTTGACTGTTCCAGGCCAGAATGTTGTATTAATGGAATCATATAGTATGTAGCCTTCTGAGTTTGTCTTATTTCACTTTGAATGAAGCTTTTGTTATTGACCCATGTTATTGCATATAAGTAATTTGCTTTTTTTATTACTGGGTATTATTTCATTGTTCATATGCACCACAATTTGTTTATTTAGTCATTAGTCTAATTGTGTCTACTTTTCAGCTATTATGAACAAAGATGCTGCAAACATTCTCATATAGGTCTTTGCATGGGCATCAGTTTTTATTTCTCTTGGTAAATACCTAGGAATGAGACGCTGGGTCATGTGGTAAGTGTATTTATAATTGCATAAAAAAACTGTCAAACTCTTTTCCAAAGTTGTTGGATCATGCTGCCTTCTGTCATGTAGAAGAACTCTGATATACATACTATATCAGAGTTCCTGTTGCTCTACATCACCACCAGTTCTTACCATTTTCAGTCTTTTAAATTTTATCCGTTCCTGTAGGTGGCCAGTACCACCTCACTGGAATTTTAATTTTTATTCCCTCAGTGATTAAAAATTTTCAACATTATATGTAGTTACTTGCCATCTCTCTCTATATTCTTTGGTAAAGTATTTGCTCAAATGTTTTGCTGATTGTAACTGTTTTTTTTTTCTTTTGATAAAAGCTTTATATGTTTGTTCTGGGTGCAAATTATTTTTATTGTATCTATTTAAGGTATATACCATGATGTTTTGATATACATATACATAGCAAAATGATTACCATGGTTAAACAAATTATCCTATCACTTTCCACAGTTAACTTTTTTTGTGGTAAGAGCTCCTAAAATCTATTCTTTTAGCAAATTTTCAGCAGACAGTACAATATTATTAACTATAGTCCTCTTGTACATTAGATCTCTATACCTATTCATCCTACATGACTGCAACTTTGTACCCGTTGGCCTACTTCTCCCCATGTCCTCCCTCTCTCTGACCCTGGTAACCACTGTTCTACTCTCTGTTTATATGTATTTGACTTTATTTTAGAGTCTGCATATAAGTGATATCATGCAGTATTTTTCTTTCTGTCCCTGGCTTATTTCACTTAATATAATGTCCTTCAGGTACTTCCATGTTGTTTCAAAAGGCAGTATCTCCTTCTTTTTTTTTTTTGAGACAGAGTCTCGCTCTGTTGCCCGGGCTAGAGTGAGTGCCATGGCATCAGCCTAGCTCACAGCAACCTCAAACTCCTGGGCACAAGCAGTCCTCCTACCTCAGCGTTCCAAGTAGCTGAGACTACAGGTGCACGCCACCATGCCCAGCTAATTTTTTCTTATTTTTAGTAGAGATGGGACTCGCTCTAGTTCAGGCTGGTCCTCCTTCATTTTTAAGGCTGAATAATATTCCTTTGAATATATACCACATTTCTTTATCTGTTCATCACTGATAGACATTTAGGTTGTTTTCATATGTTGGCTATTGTGAATAACACTATAAAGAATATGGGAGTGCAGATATCTCTTCTAGATCCTTATTTCAATTCATTTGGATATATACGCCGAAGTGGGATTGTTGGATCATAAGATAATTCTATTTTTAATTTTTCTGAGGAAACTTTATACTGTTTTCCATAATGGCTGTACTGCTATACATTATCACCAACAGGGCACAAGTACTTTGTTTTCTCCACGTCCTCAAGTGTCCTCAATACTTGCTACCCTTCATATTTTTGATAGTAGCCATTCTAATAGGCATGAAGTGATATTTCGTTGACATTCTGACTTGTATTTCCCTGATCATTAGTGATGTTAAGCACCATTCCATTTACCTAGTAGCCATTTTTATGTCTTTTTTGTAAAAATGTCTATCAAGTCCTTTGCTTATTCTTCAATCAGGTTATTTTTTAATTTTTATTTTTTTTGCTATTGAGTTATAAGAATTTCTTATATATTTTGGATAATAACTCCTCATTGAAAATATAAATTGCAAATATTTCTCCCAATTCAGAGGCTGCCTTTCGGATTTGTTGATTGTCTCCATTGCTGTGTAGAAGCTTTGTAGCGTAATATAATCCCACTTCTTTATTTTTGCTTCTGTTCTCTGAACTTTAGATGTCATATCCAAAAAATCATCTCCAAGGAGTGTTTCCCCTATATTTTCTTCTGAGAGTTTTATGGTTTCAGGTCTTACATTTGGATCTTTAATCCATACTGAATTGATTTTTGCAATGGTATAAGAGAAGGGTCCAGTTTAATTCTTTTGCATATGGATATGCAATTTTTCCAACATCATTTATTGAAGAGATTATCCTTTTCTTATTTACCGCCTTGTCAAAAATTAGTTGATGTACATAGTCCAGCTTATTTCTGGGTTCTCCATTCTGTTCCATTGGTCTATGTGTCTGTTTTTATGCCAATACGATACAGTTTTGATTACTATAGTTTCATAATATATTATAGTTTAAAATCAAGAAACATCATGCCTCCAAATCTGATTTTCTTTCTCAAGACTGTATTGGCTATTCAGGGTATTTTGTGGTTTCATATTAATTTTAGGATTTTTTTTCTATTTCTGTGAAAATTGTCATTGGAATTTTGATACAGATAATGCTGAATCTGTATATTTCTTTGGGTAGTATAGACACTTTAACAATGTTAATTCTTCCAACACACAAACATGGGATATCTTTCCATTTATTTATATCTTCTTCACTTTTTTTCATCAGTGTTTTATAGTTTTCAGTGTGCAGATCTTTCACTTCTTGAGTATATTTATCCCTAAGTATTTTTTTTTCTTTTTGACACTGTTGTAAATAGGATTATTTTCTTAATTTGTTTTTTGCATAAGTCATTATTGGTGTAAAGAAATGAAATAGAATTTTTGTATGTTGGGATTTTCTATTCTGCTACTTTAAGGAATTCATTTATTAGTTCTTACAGTTTTTTTTAAGTCTTTAGGGTTTCTACATATGAAATTATGTCATCTTCAAACAAGGATGCTTTTGCTTCATTCTATTTGATTTGGAAGCATTTTCTTTCTTTTCCTTGTCTGATTGCTCTTGCTAATACTTCCAGTACTATAGGTAGGTGGATTTGCTTTGCATCATATCTTTGAGAAAATGATTTCAGTTTTTCCCCATTGATTATGATATTAGCTGTGAGATTTTCATAAATTATCTTTATTATGGTGAGTAAATATCCTTCTGTAACTATTTTTGATAGTTTTAATCATAAAAAGATATTGAACTCTGCCAAATGCTTTTCTGCATCTATTGAGAAAATGGTACAGTTTTTATCTTTTATTCTGTTAAAGTGGTGTACCATATTGATAGATTTTCATATGTTAAACCAACCTTGCATTGTAGGTATAAATTCAACTTGGTCATGGTGTATATTTTTGATGTGGTGTTAAATTTGATACGCTAGTATTTTATTGAGAATTTCTGCATCTATCTTTACCAGAGATATTGGCCTGTAGTTTTCTTTTCTAAAGGTATCTTTATCTGGATTTGGTATCAGAGTGATATTAGCTTCATAAAATAGGTTTGAAATATTCCTTCTACTTCTAATTTTTTGTAAGTGTTTAAGTAGGATCATTATGAATTCTTAGAATGTTTGGTGGAATTCAGCTGTGAAGACATTTGGCCCTGAGCTTTTATTTTTAAAGAGTTTTTTGATTACTACCTAATTGCTTTATTAGTTATTGGTCTGTTCAGACTTTCTATTTCTTCTTGCTTCTGTCTTGGTATGTTGTATGTTTCTATGAGATTTCCTGTCTCTTCTAGGTTATTCAGTTTGTTGCTAATAGTTGTTCATAATAGCACTTTCTTATTCTGAGGCATCCATTGTAATATTTCTTCTTTAATTTCTGATTTTATTAGTTTGAGTTTTCTATCTTTTTAACTGTGAGTTTGTTGATTTTTTTAGAAAAACTAAATCTTCTTTTTGTTGATTTTTCTATGATTTTTCTATTCTATGTAATTTATTTGCCCTCCATTATTTCTTTCCTTCTGCTAAATTTGAGTTTAATTTGTTCTTCTTCCTCTAGTTTTTTGAGGTGCAAAGTTATTTACTTGAGTCTTTCTTTTTTTGTAATGTAGACATTTTTTTACATTTTCATTCGTCTCAGGATATTTTTAAATTCCCTTTTAATTTCTTCTTTGAACCAGTCGTTGTTCAAAAGCATGTTATTTAGTTTCCATTTATTTGCAAATTTTCCCATTTTCTTCCTGTTATTGATTTTTAGTTTCATTCCATTGTAATCAGAAAAGATACTTGGCTAATTTGAATCTTCTTAAATTTGTTAAGACCTGTTTTGTGATATGTGATCTATCCTGGAAAATGTTTTGCGTGTCCTTGAGAAAAATGTATATTTCTTCTGCAGTTGGTTGAAAAGTTTTGCATGTGTCTTTTAAGTCCATTTGGTCTACGGTGTTATTCAGACCTGCTGTTTTTTTAATTAATTTCCTATCTGAATGCTCTATTATTATTGAAAGTAGGGGTTTGAAGTCTCCTGTTACTGTATTGCTATTAATTTCTTCTTTTAGATCTTTCAGCATGTGCTTTATATACTTAGGTGCTCTGATGTTGTATACATGTTAATTTATAATTGTTATACTTTTCCAATTGAATTCACCTTTATATTGTTATGTAACTGTCTTCTTTGCCTCTAAAAACAGCTTTTTACTTAAAATCTACTTTGTTTGATATAACTATAGTTACTTCTGCTTTTCTTTGGTTAGCATTTGCATGAAGTATCTTTCTTTTATCTCTTCACTTTCAGCCTATGTTTGTCATTGAGTCTAAAGTGAGTTTCTTGCACATAACATGTGGCTGGGTCTTCCATTTTGTCCATTCAGCCATTCTGTATCTTTCTATTGGGGATTTTACTCCATTTACATGTAAAGCAATTATTTATAAGGAAGGATTTACTGTTGTCATTGTGTTAGCTGTGTTATGCTTTTCTTTATGTTATTTTATCTTTGTTTTTTTCTCTGGCTATCTTCTGTTGTATTTCATTGTTTGTTTGTTTGTATTGCCAGGCTTTGATTTCTTTCATTTTATTTATTTATTATTTTTTGGTATAACTTCTATGAGTATTTTCTTTCAGGTTACCACGGGGTCTGTGTAAGGTATCTTATAGTTATAGCTGTCTATTTTAAGCTAATAACACCTTAACTTTCCTTGCCTGCAATGCTCTTTGTTCTTATCTTTATTCTTCCACATTATATGCTATTGCTGTAACAATTTACAACTATTTATGTTATGTATTTATTAATATAATTTAGTTATAGCTATTTTAAATATCTTTGTCTTACAACTTTTATAAGAGAATTACAACCCATTTAGCCATCACTGTTACAGTAATATAATATTCTTTTTTGGTCTATACTTACTTTTGTCAATCCATATCATCTAGGCTTGTGTGTTGCTCTTCAGCATCCTTCCATTTCTACTTGAAGAATTCCCTTTAGTATTTCTTGTAAGGCAGGTCTACCGGTTATAAATTCCCTCAGCTTTTATTTGTTTGAGAAAATATTTTTATCCATTTCATTTGTTAATGAAATATAATAGTAGTATAATATTCTAGTATAATATTCTAGTTAGCAGTTTTTTTATTCTTTAAGCACTCTGAATACATCATTTCACTCCCTTTTCACTTGCAAAGTTTCTATTGATAGTCTTATAGAAGTTTGATTATATATTACAAGTTACTTTTCTCTTGCTACTTTTGAAATTCTCTGTCTTTAACTTTTGACAACTTGATTATAATGTGTCTTGGTGTGGGTCTCTTTGGATTCGTTTTATTTAGTGTGCTTTGGGCTTCCTATATCTGGATTTCTAGTTCCTTCCTCATGTTTAAGAAGTTTTTAGGCATTGTTTTTTTTATTTGTTTTGTTTTTAAATAAACTATGTGTCCTTTCTCTCTATTGTCCTTCTGGCACTCTAATCATACATACATTGCTCTTCTTGATAGTGTCCCATAAGTCCCTTAGGAAAAAGACCCATTCTTAATCTCTCTCTTTTTAAATGATTTTTATGCTTTTCTTATTGAGTAATTTCAAATGACATGTCTTCAACTTTGTTGATTATTTAATTTTACTTTATTCAGTTGCTGTCGAACTCCTTGATTGAATTTTTTGTCCAGTTATCGTATTTTTCAGTTCTATAATTTATGATTGGTACTTTTTAATACTATGTATCTTTTTGTGGAAATTCTCAGTTTGTTCATGGATTACTTGCCTAATGTTGGTGATCATCTTTGTAACCATTCTTTTGAATTTTCTGTCAGGTAAATCAAATATCTCTATTTCATGAAGATTGGTTTGTGGAGGTTTATCTTGTTCTTTGTCTTAAAAATATATGAAATGCAAGATAAAATGGAAACCCAACACAAAGAAACTACAAAACAATGCAGGAAATGAATGAAAAATTCACTAGATAAATTTAATTATTAAAGAAAAAATCAAACAAAAATTCTGGAAATGAAAATTTTATTCAAGGAATTATAAAACATAGTGGAAAGTTTTAAGAATCAGACAGAATAAAGACTATCAGAGCTTGAAGAAAACACTTTTCAATGAAACAAGTCAGTCACAGAGATAGAACAGAGAAATAACAGGAATAAGTAAAGCCTACAAGAAATATGAAATTATGTAAAGAGGCCTAATAAATATAATAACCATGGATATCTATGAGGGTGAAGAAGAAAATATACAAGGGTTGGATAATTAATTTGAGGAAATAATTGAGGAAAATTTTCCTGGTCTTGCTAGAAATTTAGATATCCAGGTACAAGAAACTCAAAGGACTCCTGGAGGATTCATTGCAAAGAGTAAAACACCATGACACATGGTCATCAGACTATCTAAAATAAACAAAAAACAGGTGCTCCTATGCCTTAAGGCAAAAATAGAAGATAACTTACAAAGGAAGACCCATCAGACTAACTGCAGACTTCACAACTGAGCCCTTATAAGCCAGAAGGGATTGGGACCCCATTCTCAGTCTTCTCAAACAGTATAATGCCCAACCTAGAATTTTATATCCTGCAAAACTAACTTTCATATATGAGAGGGAAATACAGTCTTTCTCAGACAAGCAAGCACTGAGGGAATTTGACAAGACAAGACCTGCCCTGCAGGAAGTACTCAAAATTGCATTATACATGGATCAGCACACTACATACTCCCCAGTGTAAAATCATGCAAAAGCTAAAGGTCAAAGACCAGATGCCATAATGGCTCAAGACATAAAACAAAGCAACAAAGTTCTACTTAATAGTATGAACAGAAATCCACCCCAATTATCAATTCTTTCAATAAATGTGAATGGCTTGAATTGCCCACTGAAGAGACTCAGAAATGCATAGCCCAGTCAACTGAGCTATGAAATTAAGGAGATCATCCATTAAGTGGGAGCTGTGAAAGTTGGATTTTTAATGTGTGCACTAACTGCTTCTGGGGAGAATCTGCAGATGTGGATTTATTGCTGGAGCAAGTTTGAGATGTTGTGGGTAGTAGTCTCTTTCATTCAGGCTTCTGGAGGGCTAATGTTTATTTGCCTTCTAGGCTCCCAGAAGAAAGTTAGTTAGGAGCCTGATCTTCAGGTGGCAACTGGGAAAATGTACAGACATATTTCTTTCAGGGAAAAACTGGGACCTGGGCATTTTGACCAGTTGCTGCACTGATCTTATGGGTTATCCTCTCTAGAAATGCTTTTACTCCTGTTTAAAACCACCTCTTTTTCTTATTGTCTAGGGAGACTCATGAATTTGGAGTCTCTTCCACTCTCAGAGCTAGACAATTTAAGTGCAAAACTCTTCAGGAGGAAATGTGAAAGTTATGGCACAATATCTGCGGTCCAAACTCTTAATTCCTGAGAGATATAATGGGAGTTGGGGATTTCTTCCCACTTGTAAGGCACAAACAGTGCCCAGGGAGGGATTTGTACCCAAGAAAAGCCTCAGCTTTTTCTACCAATACTGAAGTGGATATTTTCTCACCTGCCCAGTGTGTAAGAGTCACTCAGCTAGTTTCTGAATTTCACTCAGAAAAAATAGATTCATGAGTAGATATTTATTTGGTGCATCTGTGAGAGAAGGGAAAATTAGAAGCCTCCTATTCTACCATCTTGCTGCCATTCTAGACACAAATTGTTTAATAGATATATGTTTTGCCTGTGTTAATATTTTCCTCCGGTCTGTGTCTTATCTTATAATTTTCTTTACAGTGTCTTTGAAGGACAGAATTTTAAAATTTTGATAAGGCTGAATTTATCATTTTTTCTTTTATCATTTATGCTTTCAATGCATTATCATTTTCACTTAATTCAAAGTATTTCTTTTGTGATTTTTTGAATCATGTAAGAAATCAGTTTTTAAATATTTGAGTATTTTCTAGATATTGTAATTATTGTTTCTTGTTTAATAACATGACAAGAGATCATACTTTTTATTATGCCAATCTTTTTAAGTTTGTTGAGATATGATTTATGACTTAGAAGATGGCTCAGTTTGATGAATATTCTGAGAACACTTGAGAAGTATGTGTATTTTGCCATGTGATAGAGTGTTTTATAGATTTCAATTTGGTCAGGTTAATTGATAACTGTTTTTCAAATTTTGTTCGTCCTGTGCTTTTTTTGTTTGTTTTTTTGGTCATCTTTCTGCTCTCATATACTGAGAAGGATATGTTGGCATCTGTAACTACAATTTTGGAATTGTCTGTATCTCATGTCAGTTCTATGTTTTTTGATTTATTCGTTTTAAAGGTGTGTTATTATGTACATACACAGCTATGATTGTTATGTTTTCTGTATGATCTGACTCCTTTATTATTATAGAATTTGACTTTATTTCCCCAGAAATAGGCCTAGTTATGAATTTTACTTTATCTCTTATTACTTTAATGCATCTTATTTTTTTTCTTAAGTATTTGCTTGGTTATATTTTTCTATCATTTTACTTTTGACCGATCTATGCTATTGTATTTGAAGTGGGTTCCTTGTAGGCAGCAATTAGATTGGTTTCTTTTTTAAAAAAATTCTAATATGACAATCTCTGCTATTTATTTGAAGTACCTATATAATTTATGTTTGATAAACTAATTGATATAGCTGTTTTAAAATATACTATCTTGTCATTCATTTTTCATTTGTCCTATCATTTCTTTGTTTCTTTTTGCTAGAGACAAAAATGGTTTTTTTTTTTTTTGCTCTGCTATTGGTTTTTTAATTACAACTCTTTCATAAATTTGTAGGATTTACTCTAGAGTTTATGACATATATTTTCAATTTTGACAGAATGACATCAAATAATGTTTTACCAATTCACATATAACAGAAGAGTTTTACAATAGTATACTTTCACCATTTTTCAATTCTTTTTTTAAATTTTTTAATTTAATTTTTTTTTAATTTCAGCATCATACAGGGTACAAATGTTTAGGTCACATGTATTGCCTTTGCCCTGCTTGAGTCAGAGCTTTAAGCATGTCCATCCCCCAGATGATGCACACCGCACCCATTAGATGTGAATATACCCATCTCCTCCTCCTCCCTCCCACCTGACTGACACCCAATGATCAACATTTTAAATTAATATATAAACTTTGATCATCTGAATAAGTTTCATGAATAAGGTATGATAGAGTATCACTAATATTTTCATATATTTACCCAGTTGTCCAAACACTGGTTAGTGACCAAGTTATCGTTTTCTCCACTTACATGGCATGCCAGCTTTATTTAAGATATAGTAAAGTGGGTCATTGTTACTGTCTACTTAAGCATCAATACTCCATTATTAGATAAGTATAGTTTCATAATATGTTTAATATGTGATAGAATTTACTGAGTTGCCCTTAGTCATACATCATTTTTCATACAGACTGGGGTTTATTTTCAGGCCTTAGTTTAAAAAATCAATTCATTTCTTTTTGTGTAAGTTTTACCTTGATTTAATTTTAGTAGCTTCAGATTATTTGTAAAATTTTCTTAGGTTAATTTTACATTGTCATTACAGTTTCGTATTTTTTCTTAGTTATTTCCACCTGCTTATATTAATAAATGCACTCAAATATTAGCTTTACTAATTGAAAAAAATTAATAAAATCTTGATAATAATTATGCTAATACAGGGAATTTATTTGAGAAAAAATGGTATCTTTTTATACTGAGTACTATCGTAAAAGAGAAACAGGTCCAGCCCTTGGAGCTAAACTTTCCCAAACCAATCAGAATATATAAATAAAAACTTAAAGCTCTTGTACTATAAAGACATCAGGAAATGGAAGCTGTTGTGTGCTTGTATGCCAGCCATCCCTGAGGCTCTTTCTTGACTGTTGACTCGGATTTTCTGGGATACTCAAACTATTTCTTCTATATCCTTCAGGAACACATTCAACAATCAATACTTTTCCTTTATGTGATTCATAAAAGTAAGAAGCATATTTTTTTAAATTGCTGTTTGCTTATTTTATTTGCTAAAAGAAGTACAATTTGGTCCTTAATCTATTGTCAATGATTATTTCTGGCCTAGTGGAGAAAAATAGAGCCAAGTAGTTAATAACAGGATAAATCTCAGAGCCTGTCCTATCATAATTCTCTTTTAATTCATTTTTGTAAGTCTCAAAGGAAATTATTACGAGAAAGCAGATATCAGTACCTTTTTCTGTGTACAAACCACCTCAAATCTTAGTGTTTAAAATCAACAGCCATTTATGTAGCTCACAATCTGTGGCATAGCTACTATGATCTGAGTTCAGTGGGGCAGTTCTTCCATTGATCTTGACTGGATTTACTCATGTATCTGTAGTCACCTGCCCATCAACTAGGCAGATCTTCCACTGGGGATTGGCTGGCTGTTGATTAGGGCAACAGTAAGCCACATAACCCTCATCATGCTGCGGGCTAGCCTGAGCTTCTTCATATGGTGCCAGTGGTACACCTCCCTAGAACAGCAAAAGAAGCAGCTGCCAGGCTTTTTGAAACTTTTGTTTTAATTTTTACAGTGCCAATTCCAGTGTATTGTATGAATCAAAGCAAATCACATGGCCAGTCCAGATTCAAGAAATGAGGAAATAAATTACACCCCATAATGGGAGGAACTGCAAATATTGTGGCTGTTTTTGCAGACTACCACAAGTACCCAATAACTAACCATATTTGACAATAGTGGCATGAGCATAGGTCCTAGAGGCTTAAAGGGTCTGTGTTTTGTGTCCTCTAGTAATGACAGATTATACCCCCCATGAGTGTATAATTTCACCCCCGGTAATGTATTTTGTAGATCCGTGGTGCAGCCAAGATTCTGCATTTCCAACAGACTTTGAGGTCATGGTGATGCTGTTGGTCTGGAGTGCACACTTACGGTAGCAAGTCACTAGAGCAGTGCTACTCAGGGTCTGCTTGGTAGATTGGCAGCATCGGTATCACTTGTAGGAAATGCAAATTCTTGATCCTCATCCCTGATCTGATGAATTGGAATTCCTGGGAAGAGTCCCCAAATCTGTATTTTGACAAGCTTTCTTGGGGATTTTGGTGAATGCTAAGGTTTGTTTGGTAAGCACTATACTAGAGGGTATTGGGCAGAAAATGAAGGAGTGCAGTCAAGGAAAAAGAGAATCATAAGAAATCTAAATCACTACACCTATTTAACATGTGCAGTATTTGCTTTACCATACATGCATCCAGGCCATTTGAAGAATGCATGTAACTATAAAGTACATTGCCAAACACCAAAAGGTGGATGTAAATGTAATGCCCTGGAAGAAGAAGGTGAGTAATGTTGGTTGGCAATACCTATAGAATAATTACCTATGTTTTCTTTATATTTTGGCAGTAGTCTAGAGCTGACCATTTTCGTGTTATGTTTTTTTATTAATGTTCTTCATAGTGAACATTAAAGGAAAGCCTTTCTTGTGTAAGACTGTGAGTCTAATCAATCAAAGCTCAGGCATGTTATACTACTGTCAGCTATGATTTGTTCTTTTCATTTTTTTTTTTTTTGCCATAGAATTCTGATAAATTCATTGGAAGTGGCCCAGAGCAGGTCAAATATACAGCAGTACCGTCATAGCTTAAATTATCTCCCATACGCCAGTCCCCCTAGCACAATGCCTGGAGCATAGAGATCATTCATAGTACACTTGAGGAATTACATAGAATTTATAGAATTATATGATGTGCACAATTGAAATGTAATCCAAAAGTTAAACTATTTGTTGAGGAGTTTGAGTATTCAATTAAGACAAAGTTATTTCACTGTGGTGCAGGTATGGAGCAGCACAGGGAAAACAAAGACACATTTCAATTACAGTCCAGATTATTTCTTATCCTTTGATATTTGCCTATGCACATCCCTTCCACTGGTTAAGATAAAGCTTGCCTTCCAACTATTTAAAAGCTTTTTGTTTAATTAAACTGCTGGGCCACATCAAATATACAGGCTCTATTTGTAGTTATCTATAGTTATCTTCAGAGTTTACAAAAATAATGGTCTTTGATTTATTTTACGTATTTTTTGTCCTAGTTGCTGACACTGATTTGATATTCTAGTTCTGTGAAACTATTGGATACTCTATTCATACTTAAAAAAAAGTGAAGAAACCTGGATGCAATATTTTTACTGTTGTGTGATTATATGCAAATGACTTACCCTCTCCAAGCTTCTTGGTGTTGCCTGTTATTTGATGAAGATGCATAAGAAATATTCCTGACTTACTGAATATCACAGAAATATTATCCTTTTTCTGAGTAACTGATTTATTTTTATCACATGGATATAACAAGTACTATAACTGAATTAGGGAGCTGGCTAGGTAAAGAGAGAGATAAAATCTAGATATGTTACCTACCTAACGTCAGTGACTCTTATTTTCTTCATTTTTACATGTAGAAGTTTTGTGTGAATGTAAGGTTCCTTCCAATCAAACAAATGAGCAGGATGTTGTTTCCAAATTTTGTAATTTGATGAAAATTTAGGAAGTCAAATGTGCAGAATTTTTGTCTCTATCTCTGTGCTGGCTATTATTTGGCTATTTCAAAATATCCAGGGATTAATTTTTAGTTATTATTTGACATATTTGGCATTGTGCAGACATTTTCTAAATTAATATTTTCTATGTCCTTGGAAATTGAAACACTAAGTGTGCATAATGTCATTATGATATCTTAAGTTTCTCAAATAGTTTCAGTATTTTGTTGCACTTTTTGTTTCTTGTAATTTTTTTTATTTGGACTTTTGGAAAGAGCACAGAAGGAGCACTAATATATTTTCTCCCAGGAGACAATATATATTGTATACTCCCTCTTAGAGGGTCTCTAATCTCATTGACTTCAGTCATATTAATTTTCAGTCTCTATAATAGAAAAATTCTAATAGAAAAATTCGGTAAGTTATCCTATTAGTAGATCTTTAAATATAAGTAAATACCTAGAAGATAGTGGAGAAAATAATCCATTCCACAAAAACATATGAAAATGAAGCAATCAGGGCATCTTAATTGTAGAAACTTTATTTCCATATAACATATCTGTGCCAGAAGTATCTGGAACACATATATTTGTCGCCAGTTGACATATAGTTCAGAAAATTTTCTTTAGCATCTCATCAGTTTTTCCTTTTTATTAAAAAGTCAGAATAGAAAGAAGTTATGAGAAAATCCACATATAATAGCAAGTGATGTACTAGATACGATCTCCTTGGAACTCACATATTGTTTCCACAATGAAGACATAGTATCAGTAAGATGAATTCTCATTCCATCACCAATTGAAGCATTAAGACTGCCAAACCCTCATTCCAAAATCCCTACCTACCCTTCTCATTTTGTGTAAAGGTTTCTCTCATTAAAAGCTGTCATTGATGGCCTGTTTAGGCATATTTGGCTAGAAAGAAAATATCATAAGAGAAGGCAGGGAGAAAGAACGAGGTGCAGGGATCTGACTTTTTGCTATTAATTATGCTCCATATTATAAATACCTGAGTCTTCTGTAAACAAGAGAAGTAAAAATTAACAAGGGGTAAATTCTTGTGCCTTTACTTCAGTAGGCCACTACTCATGATGCTTAAGAATACAACATGGCATAAACCTGAGGCAGTTAAATATACAATTCCTGGATATTTTTTCTTCAAATCAAATTCAGAACTGATCATATGTTGTTTAAAAAATCGTCACTTTAAAATCAAATTTATTTCATTTGTGAATATATCTGTTTCCATGCATTATCCATCCTTGACACATTTTTAAAGAACTCGTAGAGTAAGATTGCTATTTCACTATATCTTAATCAATATAAATTGTCAATAAGATTCAGCATCTGTTAGACTCTGAGTGTTTGATTTTTAACAACAGTTAATTATAAATTCAGTTTTCCGTTTGATTATCTGAAAAAGGAGTGTTTATCCTAGCAGAATCTTCCTTGATTCGCCTCATAAATACTTTGTCACTGTGTCAGTGCTTAATTCAAGCCTTTGCAGCATTGGATGCACAGAAATCCATGATTCGATGCAGTTCATGAGAATCCTCAGTTTTTCCTGCTGTTTTAGCTTGGGCTCGGAGGTAAGGCAAAGCTGGACATTCACTAAGATCAAGGCACTCCTGTGTTTAGGAAGAGAGGACGTATCGTTTAAAATATCTAGCGTATTTTCAGAGAGAACCTTTTATTTTGTTTCATCCATGTTCTCTGTGCTGACACCTTTCTGTTAGCAGTTGCAGAGTAGGCGAAGGCATGGGAGTCCCACATGGTACAGTGTAGAACATCCACACTGTCCTACATGACTGTTTTCTTAGAACATTAAGCTACAGTCCTGGAATTAATTTTTCTGAAAGATTTTATTTGTTAGCCTTAAATTCTTACCTTATTTTTTTTAGCTTCCTCTGGTCATACATGTTACCAATTTAAGTTGCTACTTATTTTAGAACTTTGTTGTTTTTAGATTAAAATTTGCACATTTTGAGTATGTGGTTATTTCTAAATTATAAATTCAAATATCTCATTTATATAGTTTATTGGCATGATTACCTCAGGTCCCCTTTCACTTGAACTTTTTCATTTTCAGTTGGAATAATTTTGGCTTTCCTTGCTGGTCTTTGAAATCATGGTAGTTTGAGAGGGGTGGAGAACTCTCTAAGCCCTGAAGTGGTGATAATACTACATATATCCATTTTTCATCTTTTGCAGAGTTAGCCAGACTCCAGAATACTGGGCAGGAACTAATTATATTTATGTAACTACAGCAGTTATAGGTGTGGGCAGAGAGGATGATAGGGTGGTGGTTTAAATATGAGGAAAAGCCTTCTTAGAATGTCACTTCCTGGAATGATATTCTTGTCAGAAACAGATGGCCTCCTCAAAAAAATGATTGAAGTGAGTTTAATGAAGCCATTATTGATGTTTGTGGATAAGATTAAGGGAAATTAACAAGGATGGTGAAACACTGTGGGCCTAGCAACAGCAGGAAGATATTACCACCCTTGGGCCTGAGGTACTAGAGGAGAGAATGGTTATCAGAATCAAGAATGGAGCCCGCTTGGCAAGAGCTGTGGCCCCTGATAGTGGAAATAGGCTCTGCTCATGTCTCTCGTCCTGCTCTGTGATCTTTTGATGGCTTCTATAACTAAGCCCAACCAGAAGGCACAAGCAAGGAAGATTCTCAGAGCAAAGAGAAGGTGAAAAATGATAGAGGGTAAATCTGGTAGGCTGAAGATCCATTGCAGACTATTCCTTTTCTCTCTGTGTTTATTCTTAATGATTTTTTTTTTCTGAATAAAAATCCTAAATCCTTTACAGAGGAAACACATAAATTCTAAACAGCTACTCTATCATCAGGAAGTGATACTAATTCAGTCACACTTCTCCCAGTAAAATTTTAACCATCACTATCATGTTTCATATAAAGTAACACAGCTCCCTGACTATCCCCAGAATATGAATTTTTAGAGGTTCCATTTTCATTAGATGGTTTTCTATTGATCTGGGCTGTGGATAAAGGAGCACTAAGGGCTGCTCCAGTGAATTTCCAGGTTTCAGCCATAGTCTTTCTTGTCCTTACCATAAGGCCACAAACCAATTTCCACTTGGTAATTAGGCCAATCACAATCACCCATTCTGCAGGATGATGTCTTTCTTTCCTGTTAGTTTAATGAGAAGTGCAAAATGACCAACGTCCAGTTTCAGCCTCCACTTAATATAGCCATAACTGTGTCTCTGTAGTGGAACGATGTTTCTCTTAAGCACAGGACCACCAATTCCTTAAACTCCTTGTTTCAGGGACCAGAAGCATAAAGTTTCTTAAGTCAATTATTTGATGTAATCATGAGAAGGGGTTGGCCCATCTCCATCTTTTAGTTCTATTAGGTTTGGCTGTGATTATGACGGCACCCTATACTGACTACTGATTAAACATTTATGCTACATCTTAACTGAGTGTAAACTTAAGAAACCTCACATGATCGTTTCTCATATGTATAACTCATGATCCTTCAAAAGACCATTCCACTATTCTTTTAAGCCAGTTATTTCTTATTACTAAGGCACATGAATATGTACAAGTATACATACATGAGTATGTATAAGTCCATAGATGATGGAGTTGTCAAAGAAAAACAGTTACACATTGCAGAGCAACAATGACAAAGCTGGGGAATAAATACTTCAGCTTATTTTTTCTCCCACTTTTGCATCTCATTCTGGCTAGACCCAATAAAAAGCCAGAGGCAAAGGAGCCTATTTGATGCAGTCTATAAAGTCAGTGTCCAGAATTCAGGGTACAGAGTTGGGTAGGGAAGGGTGGAGAGTGGATCCGAAGAGGTAGTCAGAGAGCTTCCCCAACTGTCGCACTGTTCATTAAGCAGAGTCAAATTTGAATGCAGCCACAATTCTGAAAGCTTTTTTAAAACTTTCAGACTCAATAAAACACATTGAGTTCCTATGGAATATAACTTGATATCAGGGAGCTTTACCCCCAATCTTTTCTCTCTCATGTATTAGTTGAGTAACCCTGAACAAGGTTCTTAAATATTCTGATTTTTAACCTTAAAATATTTTCAAAATGGGTACTCTCTACACTCTAAATCATCATTCAGTATATAGGGTTGTTTCTCCCATAGCCAGAATTCATGGGTCCAGAAATCGAGGGGTGAAAATGGTGGTGGCAACACTAACCCCTAGCAAGATTTTTATACCTTTGTCCTGCAACCTTATTGTTCTTTGGGCTTAGTAGACTTAGCTCCAAAAAGAAGACTGCCTATCAGGAGACATGATAATGATTCCATAAACTGGAAGTGGAGACTACAACCTGGCCACTTTGGGATCCTTATGCCTCTGATTTAACAGGCAAATAAAGGAGTTTCTGTACTGGCTGGAGTAATTGATCCTGATTGCCCTGAGAGAATTGAACTGCTAGTACACAATGTAGGTAAGGAGGAGTATGTCTAGAATACAAAGCATTCCTTCAGACTTCTGTTTGTACTATCATGCCTTGTGATAAAATTGTTGGAGAACTGTTAATACAACAACACAATTCAGGCAACATTACTACTGGGACAGACTCTTCAGGAATGAAGGTTTGGGTTAATGTACATGGCAAAGAACCTTGACTAGCTAAGATGCTGGCTGAGGACAAAGGGAAAATGAAATGGGTGGTAGATGAAATGGGTAGTATATGTACCTTCACATACATAAGTAATATGTATATGACCATATGACCAATTGAAGAAATGAAGATTATAATTTTTATGAGTATTTTATTTTATTATGAATATGGTTATGCATGTATTGTTAAGCAAATATATTTGTTTCTTTATTTGTACCCTTATTATATAAAACGTATTAACTTTACATCACTGTATTTAAGTATTGTTAAGTTTACATCATAGTATTTAAATCACAGGATAGCAAGATAAAGATGAGCAATGCCCAAGAACTTTGCATCCTTTTTTGAGAAAGGGTTACTATGTTTTCATTTGTAAGCTGGATAGTTCTATCATGTTAGGGAGATGTATGACTTTGCCATTATCTTTATTTGAAGATTAAGTATGGTTTAAGGACATATGTATGGATGCCAAGCTGAAAAGGAGTGAACTGTGCTGATTAAATTTTATGTGCCAACTTGGCTAGGCTATGATGCCCAGTGTGTGCTCAAACGCTAAACTAGATGTTGCTATGAAGGTATTTCGTAGACGTGATTAACTTGTATAATTGGTGACTTTAAGTAAAGTAGATAACCCTTAATAAAGTGGATGAGCTTTGTCCAATCAATCTAAAGCCTTAAGAAAAAAAACTGAAGTTTCCCAGAGAAGAAGTAAGTCTGCTTCATGACTACAACGTAGAAACCCTGCCTGAGTCTTTAATCTTTTTGCCTACCTTAAAGATTTTGGACTCATGACTGTAATATCAATGCCCTGTATGAGTTTCTAGCCTGCCAACTGTTCTACAGATTTCAAACTCAAGACTAACATCACTCTTGCCTGAGTTTACAGCTTGCTGCCCTGCTCTACAGATTTTGCAGTTGCCAACCCCCACAATTGCATGAGCCAATTCCTTAAAATCTATCTAACTCTCTATTTATCTATCAATCAATCATCTAATTTACTATCTTATTAGTTATATTTATCTTGAGAACTCTGACTGATACAAGGGCTAAAAGTACCTCCTTCCTAAAGATATTGTGCACCTTCAATGAAATAATATATGCAAATATGATGCAAATTCTGTATGTTAGTTGCAAGCAACAAATAATGTAACCTAAATTGGCTTATGCAATGAATGTGTATGAATGGCACGTGTTATAGATTATTTTTTTTCAAAGATGGCTCCAACAAGACATACTCCACATCAAATGCTCTTCTTATTATATAATGTAATGTTTATATACTTCCATAGAAAGGTGGACATTTATATTTTATCTCCCTGAAAAGTGAGTACACCTCTGTAAGAAATTTGATGAATAGAATAAAATAGAAATGATCCTGCATGAATTTTGATTTGGTCATAATAGGCACTATAGTGTACTCTCTCTTTCTCATTCTCTCTTGATCCTTGTTCTGCATGCTTTCTCTTGGAACTTAGCTATCATGGTGGGAGGAATCCTATCCCACATGGCGAGGTCATGTGTAGGCGTTTCAGCCAACAGCCCCAGCTAGTTCCCCAACTCACAGCCAGTACCTGTCTCTAAATACATGTGTGAATGAACTTCAAATGACTCCAGCCCACAGTCTTCAAGCTTTCAAGTGTTTCAGCTGAGGCCCTCTAATTATAAAGCAGAGATAAACCATTCCACTGTGTGCTGTCTGAATTCATGACCTACAAAAAACGTATGAGATAATAAATGCTTATTATTTTATTTAAGCCAATAAATTTTAAGACATTTGTTATTCAGTAATGCTTATTGAATACAAATTGCTTTACTGAAAAAGCAACAAACAAACAAAAAACAAAAGGTAATAAAAGTTTTAGGCATGCTTTAATCAAAGATTGTCTATGTTTCTTTGTAATTTTTTTCTAAGTTCTGAATTTCTTTGTATATTAGTTTTATCCACTCATGGAAAAATAATAGTATATGTGTTCTACTGTTTCACATTGTAATATGCAGTCCAGAGCAGGGAGCTAATTTTTGTTTATGTAGTCACCGAAGGAATCTTGACAGTCAATATAATTGAGCCATCTTAAGTCCCATGGCCACTCCTCAAATAATATTGGTGTCCTGGGATATGGAATGTATTCACTGGTGTATCTTGACATATTTACCATATCCTTGGAATCACAGAAATTCCCAAACCTATATCAAAAGTCTTAGGAAAAGAATGAATACTGTGGAAGCAACTACAGATTTGCATTATAAGCAGTAGCCTAATGTTTGATATATGAAGTTCCTTATATATGATAGTAATATTTATTACTTTCTGCTTAAATTTATCCATGGGGTCCAATATTTCTCATGTATTACCTTGGTATTCATCGGTCACCAAATCTTTTTATTACTTTTTTATTCAAAAAAATAAAAAAGAATAAAACAATGTCCTTATGCCCTATTTTTTTTACCCTTTTAAGAGTAACTATTTTTATAAGCTTAGTAAATGTGCCTATCTCTACCTGAATTAGCTATAGCATTCATGGGCTATGTTTAAAATTAAGCCAGTCTATACATTCTTTCCAGAAATTGTCTTCAGAAAACTTGGCAATGTTAGGTGGCAGCATATGTTCAATGTTGTTAAAAGCAGAGTTATTTTAGCAAATTTCTGGAGTAGCTTTTTAGATCTACAAAAGGTATACTCCAAAGAGGTCCCCAAATAGCATTTAATAAGTATAGAAGTAAGAGAAGTTTGAGTGAGTAAATGAGCACTGTAAGATATGAAAAGTTAGTGTCAGTACTTAGAATATTTCAGAAAGTGTGTCCTGAAGAATTTTAGTGTTGTCTAAAAAATATTTAGAAGTTAAATATGTAATGTGCTATATTGCCCTTCTGGAAATTCTGAATTCAGATTAACATATTAAAGGCCTGAGATGTTCTATAGTAAAGGAACTGTTTAATTTTGCTACCCAAGCTTTTCCCAAACAGGTTTGAAAAACAAAGATGGATCATTCTTTTTAAGAAATAGTTATGAGTAAATATGTAAAGAATATTGTGATGTGTCTTAGGGAGTCAGGTGATAAAATATGATTCATTACTAATAAAATAAGCCAAAAAGCAAGAAGTTGATATTTGAAACCATAGATTAGTGAAAGAGTTGAAAGAATGTAGGCAATGGGAAGGCCATATTAAAATAGCAATTCCTAGATTTAGCTAAGAAGGAATAAACTCACTACATCCCATTTCTCCCACTGATAATAACTAAAATTCCCAGACAAAATACACAAAGCAACTATATAATGACTCTGAAAAGTAAATGATAACAGAGTCAGGAGGGAAATAAAAATTCAAAAATATGAACAATATGGTATTAAGTTTCCTATTGTTTTGTTTTTCTTTCCCATATCGTCTAGCTTAGATTCTAGGCAGCCTGAATCATGGAATTCACCATGTGTATTGGCACAAAAAGTTCCAGGAAAAAATCCTTTTTTAGGCTGGCGGACCAGGAAATGGACTTTTGTGGGATGGAAAGTGTGCATGTGAGGGGGAGTTACCATATTTTTCTTTCTCTTTTTACTTTCCTGGCCCTGACCTAAGGCGAGCCCCATTCATGAAGTTGCACTCCTGTTTTGGCAGTGATGGTGACAGCAGCAGCTGCGTAGGTACTTAACATTCCAAGAGAAAGCCCTTCTCTCTCACCAGAGGAACTTGGAAAAGAAATGTATATCAACTGAAGAATGTGAAGGGTATCTCAATTAGTTTTACCCTTTTTTTGCTCACTGCTACGTCCAGAAGATGATTCAGTCATGCGAAGTGTGAAAAGCATGATGAAGTTAAAACCCTGGCTATCTAGCTAGGGTGCCATGGAAGGATGCCCTAGAAATAAGAATGTGTGAAGGATGTCATCGAGAACTTTAAATCTTAGGTGGATCCCTGAGCTGCACTGTGTGCCTGAAACAAAGCACCATAGTGAGTGTTTGAAAATTAAAATATGATGTGCCCCACTGCCTGGGTCTCAGACTTGTCTCTGGTTGGTACACATCAGAGGTAGTCTTGCAAAATAGTTACAAAGGCTTTGAAAACTAAGCTGGTATTGGAACCACAACACATAAAATACAGGTTGGGAATTATGATCTGAACCTAACTGCTTAGATTAAATGCAAAAACAAGCAATTAATATTTCTGTGAGGTCTCTAAGAGCATCCACAGTCTTATAATATTTAAAATGTCCAGGGTGCAGTCTAGAATTATTTGACATGAAAAGAGCCAGTGAAATCTTAATTCTCTTAAAGGAAAAGATGATGAACAAATGCCAACTCTGAGATGGTCCCAATGTTGGAATTAGACAAAAATTTTAAAGCAACTTCTAAAGGCTTGGTCCATGAAGTAAGAGCAAACACTTTTAAAATGAATAGAAAGGCAAATGTTCTCAGCAAAGAAATAGAACCTACAAACAAAGAATCACATTGAAATTTTAGACTGAAAAAGACACAATAACAGAAAAAACATGTTCATGGGAGGTGCTCAGTGTATACAAAAGAGGAATTGCAAATTTGCATATAGGTTAATATAAATTGTTCAAATTATACAACAAAGCAAAACCAGTGTAGAAATAAGTCGAGACTTGGAGAGACATGGAACAATATTAAAACATTTAACACTGATGTTATTGAAGAGAGAGGAAAAGAGAAAGAAACTGATGTAAATAATATTGAAAAAATACTGGTTTAAAACATCATAAATTTAGTAAAGGATATAAATTTAGTGTCAGGAAGCTCAGTGAAACCCTAACAGGATAAACACAAAGAAAATATCTATATATGTGAAAACAAAACTGATGAAAATCAAAGATGAAAAAAATGAGTAGCCATTAAGGCCAGAAGAGAGTGGAACACTATATTTAATGTGATAAATAAAAATAGCTGTCAGTCTAAAATTCTATAACCAGTAAAAGCATCCTTAAAGAATGAAGGTAAAATAAAGACATTCCTAAATAAAGGAAAATTAAGAGAACTTACAGGAGACCTGCTCTAAAAGAAATGCTAAAGGATATCTTTGTCTAAGGAAAAATAATAACAGAAGAAAACATGGAAATTTAAGAATGAAGGGAGAGCAATAGAAATAATAAATATATGAGTAAATAAAATAGTCTATTGCTAACTTCTTTAGTTTCTTAAACTATGATTCTTGAAAGCTAAAATATAATATTGTATGGTAGAGTTTACAATATGTATTTTATATTTTTACATATATATAATCTATATCTGTTTCATGTCTATTAGTTTTCTATTGTTGCTGTTAAAAAATTAACCACAACTTCAGCAGCTTAAACTGTACAGAGTCATTATCTTACAGTTTATACATCTGAAGTCTGACATGACTCTCACTGGGGGCTAAAATCATGTTTGCTGTGTTCTTTCTTGGAGGTTGTAAATAAGAGTCCATTTTTGTTTTCATTCGGTGTGTTGACAGAATTTAGTTTCTTGTGGTTGTAAGACTGAAGTCCCCATTTCCTTTCTTCTGTGAGCTGAGAGCTCTTCCCAGCTTCTAGAGAATGCCCTCATTTTGGGGGCATTGCCCCTTTCCTTCATCTTCAACATCAGCAACAGTGAGTCATGTCCTTCTCATATGTCAAATCTTCCCCTTTCTTCTTTCATCATATCTTTTTGACTGCAGCTAGGAAAGGATTCCCACTTTTAAGTATTCTCATGATTAGCCTGAGCCCATGCAGATAATCCAAGGGAAGGTCGAGGTCCTTGTCTTAGTCTGTTTGAGCTGCTATAACAATATACCCCAGACTGGATAATTTATAAATAAAATAAATTTATTTCTCATAATACTGGAGAAATAAATTGGATTAGAAGTCCAAAATCGTGGTGCTGGCAGATTTGGTGTCTTCCAGAGGAAATGAATGCTGTGTCCTCACATGGCAGGAGAGCAGAAGGGCAGAAAGGACAAACGCTGTGTCTTCACATGATGGCAAAAAAGAAGGAAGTCCCAGGCAGCTTTCCAAAATCCTTGTTTTATAATGGCATCAATTTCCTTTGTGGTCTAATCGTCTCCCAAAGGCTCTACCTCAATATCATCACCTTGGTATTTAAGTTCCAACATATGAATTTTGGAGGGACATATTCATTCAAACCATAGCAGTCCTTAACCTTAATCAACCCTGCACAGACCTTTCTGCCATGTAAGGTTACATATTGTATTGTATTAGTTTTCCATTGCAGTTTAGCAAATAACAACAAATGGAGTATAGTGGCTTAAACACCACAAATTTATTAGCTAACAGTTTTGTAAACAGAATTCTGACATTCCGGGTTCTCTGCTTAAGCGTCTCAGAAGGCCCAGGTATAGTTTAGGGTTGTCTCTTATCTGTAGGCTGCATGGAAGGATCCACTTTCATTCATGCTGTTGGTCAAATGTACTTCCTCATGATTTTTGGTCTGAGGTTCCCATTTCCTTGCTGGTTGTCAGCTTCAGGCGTCTCTCAAGTCCTTAATACCAACTCATATGCCTTCTCATGTGTCATCAAATAAAGAAATAAACAATATTTATGAATTAGAAGATTCACTACTGTTCAGAGGTAATTTTTTCCAAGTTTTTCTATAGGTGCAAAGCAATTCCAATCAAAATGCCAGCAGAAATTTTTGTAGGTATTGAAAAGCTGATGTAATATTTATTTGGACAAAGGAACTTGAAGAGACAAAATTATTTCAAAAAAATCCACAAAGTTTGAAGATCCATTTTATCTGATTTTAAGACTTACACCACTTTGCAGTACTCAAATACTATGGTACTGGCAAAAGAATGGATGTGTAGAACAAACGACACAGAATAGAGTGCAAATATAGACCAACTGATTTTTGAGAAAGATGCCCAAGAGCAATTTCAAAAAAAGAAAAAAAACACAAAACCATAGAGTTTTACAAAAACAGTGCCACTGCAATTAGAAATACATATGCAAAATATGACTTTCAACATATATTTCATGCCTTATAAAATTAAATTGGATAATATGCCTAATATAAAATGTAAAATTATAAAACTTTTACATAAAACATAGGAGAAAATTTTTGTGGCATTGGGTTAGCCAAAGCATTTTTAGATCTCCCAAAGGCAACATACTTACAAAAAGAACATGGATAAATTGGTCTTTATCAAAAGTAAAACTTTTTCTCTACAAAAGACATTGTTAAGAGATTAAGAAGATTGAGAAAACTGGAGAACATATTGGCAAATCATGTATTAATGGTACCTGGTAAAGGAATTGTATCTAAAATATATGAAAAACACTTAAAATCTCAATAACAAGAAAAACCCCAGTAAACATGAGCAAAAGATTTGAAGAGATATTTTACTAAAGAAGAAACAAACAAGCTCATGAGAGATATTCAAGAACTATAGCCATTAGGGAAATGCAAATGAAAACTGCACTGAGATACTACTATACAGCTCTGAGAATGACTAAAGTACAAAACCTGAGAATATCAAGTGCTGAGGAGAGCATAGAGAAACTTGGACACCCCTACATCGCTAATGAAGAATTATACAGACACTTTGGAAAACAATTTGGTTGTTTCTCAAAAGCTAAACCTATTAACACCTTTATCATATGATCTAGTAATCTCACTCCCATGTATTTACCAAAAGAATTGACATATGTACATACAAAAACCAGTACATGAATGTTTATAGTAGCAATATCCATAATTTCCCAAACCTGGGAACAAATTGAAATGTCCTACAGTGGGTTAATGAATACACAAACTGTGGCACCTCCATGGAGTACTACATGTTAATAAAAGGAAAAAACTATTTAGTCTCAAACACATGATTCTCAGTGAAAGAAGCCAGACATCAAAGGTAACATACTAACCTTGTTACATGTTTATGGCATTCTGGCAAAGACCAGACTACAGGAAAAACAACAGACCAATATTGAGCAGGAATGAGGAGGCATAGGGAAAAGGTTTGAATACACAGGGACAGCATGAGAGCATTCTGAGGGGTGAGGGAACTGTTTTTAACATGATTGTTGCTATAAAAGTTTATGCATTTTTAAAAATTCACAAAATTGTACACCAAAGAATAAATTTTGCTGTACTTAAATTAGGAAATAAATTTAAATGAAACAAAAATAGTTTTAAAGGAGCATTAGATATTAAGTTAAAAACAAACTTTGACAGATTGCATGTGTGTGTGTGTGTGTGTGTGTGTGTGTTTGAAAAGCAGTAGTGATATTTAAATTTGAGGAGTCTCATTCCCTTTTGAGAATACCTTGATTACTATGGATTCTTTTCCCCGACTTTCACCTATTAGACATTATCAGACAAACATACACAAATGCATTGGAAGTTTCAAGTTTAGCATGATCTCTTATGCCCTAAGATTACTTCTTGCACAACTTACTGGTCCATGGGTCATAGATTAGAACTCTTACTTATAAAATATATCAATGAGGCTTTTATTTATGCTCAGAAATATTGACCCTGTAGTAATCTGTGGTTCCCTTGCTCTCCAACAAAATTTTCTCACTAGCTTATTGAAAACTGCCATTCCTTTAACAATTCAAAACTGTTATTTGTTTTGTTTTGTTTTTTTTTTAAACTACAGGTTGTTAAAGATAAAGTATGTAATAGGCAATGGTGGTTGATTGATAAATATTTTTCTTTTTTAGTAGAGGAAATAAAGGCAAGCCACATGGAGCCTTATCTTGTAAAGAGATTTTCATACTTGAAACGAATTAAGGCAAATGAGAAGACAAATGTTAAAAATTTCATAAATTGAATTAGGGTGAGTCTTATTTACATTTTCCTGGAAAATGATAAAACACACATACACATATATCTTCAAAAATTTCAGATAGAAGAAATTCTGCTTTTTTGTGTTAATATGAAGGATTTGTTTGTTTTTAATAGAGGGACATCAATTTTATATAAAATGATACACTAGGGGATTTACACATGCAGGTATCACTGGAGATATTTTTATATTCTGAGATTCACAGGAAGATTTAAAGTCTTACTTTTGAAATTTAGATTTTTATCTTTTTTCCCTAGTTATATCTGAAGGATTTCTTTGAGGAATGTGGAGAGTTTACAAATGAAGGTAAGTAAATAAGTCCACAAATGTGTCAATTAGTTGCATCTAGAGTCCCTATGTTTCATTTCATCACTAAAAACCATGTTCCAGTTTATACAATTCTTTTGACTGTTTCTCAAAATACTGAAACTAAAATTATATGTATGTATTCTACATACACACACAGAGTTTATGAACATGCATGCATTTCTTTATGGGGATTTGGTAACTATAGTAACATATTAACCTGGCATTGATTTGCAGCTGGTTATAGTCAGTGATCTTTTAACATTTTTGAAATGACTGCAGTCCTGAGGGGGTGAACATGTTTTATAATATCAGGCAGCTATTGTACATTCAGTTGTCAGAAAAGACAAAAAATTATCCCAAGTTTTAGCAGAAAGGTATGATGGATGGAGGTAACTAATCAGGGCAAATTTTGGTGACTTGCAATATTCAAGACAACACAAACTATGAGATCATATTTGGTGACCAAGAAATAAAGTAAAACACCTTGTCATACATCTAAAAGGGAAAAAAAGCACCAAAGCAATATTGTAGCATAGTGATAAAATTTCTTGCTGGTAGTGGTTCTATTTGACATCATTTTCTCTTCTAATATATTGTATAAGGATTTTATGTAAATTAGTATGTTACTGTACATACATAGTGTATTTTTTTAATGGAAATGAAAAAAATTTCATATTTTAATGCCCATATATGTTTTTTTCTCAAATTTAGATTAGGTATGGCTATTTTCATTTTGAATGATTCAGTTCCTTAATTTTTTAACTTTGGCAAATATTTATTGAATGTCTACTTATTTAAAAATAAATCATGGTTACTGTATTAAAGGGTTTATTGATTTAAAAGGGGTAATAATTTTTTGTTTTTAAATCATCTCTTCCTCCAAAATTATGTTTTTTTCAAATTTCTTAAACTGAAATTACCCAACTCTAAAATATTTACAGAAAGATAATTATTTTTTCAAGCATTTAGAGGGTAGTAGTTTCAATACTTTCCCTGTGTCTGTTGTGCAGTAGAGATTGTATCCATGGTATTATCATTTTAAAAGTAAAACACTGGCAGACACTGGATGGTAACAATTGAAGGGGATAGAAGAACTACTTAAAGACAAATTACCTTACCACATTAAATGATACTGCATGATTGTGGACTACTAGGGAGCAACAGAGTTAGATCTAAACAGAATTGTGTGAAGTGACATATTTTTAGAAGCAAAGGAGTTAGAAGGAGAATGATTCTAAGTAAAGGTGAACTATTACTCCATTTTGATTGATTCATTCATTTGTTCATTCACTCAATAAAATTTATGAGTATGTGCTTACTATGTATCTGTCTAGGCCAGTGTTTCTTCATCCTGGCTACATATTAAAATTACCTAGGAACCTTGAAAAATTACACATACCTCTGAACCAGATACATCTATTATAGCAGAATCTCAGGATGCATGTTGTGGTAAGCGCAGGGAAACTGCAGTGTTACATAGTTCTCTAGGTAATTCTAATATGTAGTTGGGATTGAGAATAACTGGTTTGAGCTTTTGGGCTGCCTGAGATTAGTGATACTTTTTGAATATTTTGATAATAAGAACGGATCATAAGGATCTGCTGCATTAAAATTTATTTATATAAATTCTTTAATTTTGTTTTAGAGACTGTGCTTCCCTGGGTAACACTTCTTAAACAAATTATAAGGTCAAACTGCTGCTGTCTGTTCACTGGATTCTGAGCAGGAAATTTCCTCACTTTTAGTTACATACACTAATATTGTCTAATCTTCATCAGAGTAATTTTTATTTCCTGAAGGGGTAAATGCAAAAAGCACTATAAGACTTGGTTTCTATTTGGGTAAAATGGTGTTCATACTTATATTGAAGCTTCCTCACAAGCATATTAGACTGAATGAGACTATAAATATTAAGCTTACTAAACTTTGCGAAGGTGTTTTATTTTTGATAATCTTACCTTTAGTATCTTTGTCAATTAACCATTTATCTGGTTTGATTAAAATGAAGAATTTCCAAAATCTAGTGCCATGTTTGGCTTTCAGAAATTGAAGCAACGTTTTTTTCTCTTTTTATATGAAAAGGTCTACTATGTGTTTAAAAATTCCATTCGGTCACAGAAGAAGATTTCTATTCAGAAAGAATTTTTCCATTAAGTTGACTTATGCTCACTGATTTCTAAAGCATCAGTTCTGAGAATGTGGCAGTACTCCATAATTTTTTCATGAGAGAGCTCATTCATTCAGTTGCCCAAGCTGGTAGCATTTCACTGTTCCTTCCAAAATAAAAAATGAAAAATGCTTTGGAATATGTCAATAAAGATTTAGGTGTATTTTGGTTAGAAATCCAAGCCGATGTCTAGTTTATGTTATTAATTACCTGAGAGTTGAAAAATTATTTTGTTATGTCATTCTTGTCTGTGTATGTTCATGAATTATTTTACTCATATTAACTTGTTGAGTTCAGAGAACATATTTTGTTCATTTATTTTGTTTCGTTATTAATCATAATTAATATATTTATATTTTAAACCAATTCTGATTTTGTTTTTAGAGCTTTATTATTATTTATAAGTGAAACAAACAAATCGTTAGTTTATAGATCTATAAAAAACATTTTAGGGCTTATAACAAAGGCAGATAGTTACAATGATTCAACTTCTCAGTTTGAAATACTGATGTCTCAGCCATCCATCAGTACTCATATATGTCTCCTTTTCACACACTTGCAGGTAAGAATTTTATATTCTTTTTATTTCCTGTTTGTGGCTTAGAGTGCTGAATCTCACGATATAAAATAAAAATTCTGTAAACACAGACTGTACTCCTCTAATCCCCAATGATCTATCTTCCACATACCTGCCAACTCTAGTGAAAGAAAATAAACTACACTAGAGTTATGTATAATTCAAAACAATCTCTTCACTTCTCTTCAATTCAGCATTTGCCACTCAAAGAAGTAATCATTTTACATAGAGGGAACAGTATACCGAGGTATTACTCAAGACTTTGGGTTATACGTGATAGAAACTAAACTCAAAATAGCTTAAGCAAAAGAGCATCTCCCTGAAAGCTCTGGTCAAAAAGTCCTGAAGTGACTTTGGTTGAGTTCATGTTCAAAACCTTCAACTAGTTTATCAAAGATGATGAAATATTCTGATTAGCAAAATATTCTTATAACTCCACCATGTATTTTAGGTAAGTAGGTGAATAAAGATTTATTTTATAACAAAACATATGAAATGTATTTCACTAAGAAAGAATGACAAACTTTCTGTTACTTAAATAATAGGAAGTGATGTTGAACAGGAAGAAAACAACCATTTCCATCACAATAGAGTTCAACACTGTGCACATTTAGTAGTAATATTCGTCAGGTGTAAGGCAGGTGGGAGGATGGAGGGGGCTTGGGTATATTCACACCTAATGGGTAGGGTATGGTGTACACCATCTGGCGGGTGGACGTGTTTGATGCTCTGACTCAGGCAGGGTAATGGTAATACATGTAACCTAAACATTTGTACCCCTGTATTATGCTGAAATGAATAAAAAGAGAAAAATAAATAAATAATATGAAGCAGAAAAAATAAATAAATAAAAACAAAACCAGAAAACAAACAACAATCTTCTAGCACTGAAATGTTAACGTTATGAATTTAACTTGCCATTTAATTTTTGTCATAACCTATTAAATTCTGCCAGAAATCACTAGTGTCTTATTTTACCTATAGAAGAATATTATAGAAAGAATTCAATAATTCTAAAAAACATATGCATAGACTTAATGTTTCAAATGGATCAGATCCAAATAATGAAGCTACTTTTATAAAAACTCATGAATAGAGAAACAAAAGATTAGTGTATTTCATTAAATGTAAAGTAAAAGCATTAGATATAATGGTGTTTTATTCTATTTCTCTTTTCTCCATTTTCTCAGTTTATCTCCTATTTTTATCATTTCTCACTCTTTTTTTTCCCTTCTGTAACAGTGTTCTTTGTGCTATTGCATTTGGAAAGAATCATTCAGCAGAAAATGTAAGATAAGGTTTTTAAAAGTAGTTCGTAATATATGAGTTGGAAATTATCCTTTTAAGTTGCTTCTGATTTTTCTAGTTAATTATTGTAAAATATTCTGTTAGTGCTAAAAAGCTATGACATCATGGGCTTATATTTTAAAAGATTTGGAAGTCTTGTGTGAATGATCTGAATGATCTAAATAAATTTACTTTAATGAAGAAATTATTTAGAAAAATGGGGAAAATATAAGCTAGATGGATCGCTTAAGGGAACATATCTAACTATAGCAATACTCTGAAGGACTCTAACTCTGGACTTAAATGACAATGACAGAAGAATTTTCTAAAAATTTCTAAACCTACTCTTTAATGAAAACTGCACAAAGCATACTATGCCTATATAACAAATAGCATAAAATACATTATAATATTCAATGTGTTCTGAAGGATATATGGTGGATTCAATTTCTAATTTCTTACCTGTAGTATTATTTTTTTTAATACTGTGGTTAATAGTACAGTAACTGTGTTGATCTTATCTACATTTTCTTCTGGCTTTTTCTTTGCTCATGACATCCTGTCTATAGTGACATGTCTTTTTACGGCCCTAACTGTGTGACAGTATAGCTCTATCATTCAAATCTAAATACTCTGTATTTAAGTGCTTTGGGGGCAAGGGGACTTCATTCACTCTCTGAGATCAAAAAGTTTCTGCTAGCAACTGATGTGTGTGTGTGGGTGTGTATGTGTGTGTACTTGAAGAGAGAAGGTTAAAAGTCCCTTTGGTAGCCATGAGTCCAAGATGAAAGCAGTTTCTCCATTTGCACAGCACCTTGACTCCTCTTGTGTAGCGCCATTAAACATCCCCTAGGCAACAGTGTCTTCGAACATTACTATTTAATTATTTAATATGCCAAATCTGCATGGGCTGGTAACACTTCATGCCTTATTAATCTTTCTGCTCTTACTTTATGCTTCTCCCCTAAGCCCTTTTTGAGACACTTGTCACTACATAGGAGGAGGAAGGTTAGAGGGGAGAACATAAGCATTTGAAAAAAGATCTGAATTTCTAGAGGGTTCTCCAATAGACTTCACTAACTTCCGTGAATCCCTTGAAATAATACACAAAAGTTAATAATTACATACAGTAAGAATCAATTCACAGATTCTTATATGGGTCTTTGACCCATAAGATGCTCCTTTAAAATAAGTCTTTATTCCTAAAGCTTAATGCTTTGAATTAGTCATATACTGGTTAACCAGAAGGTGCCTTGTCTACGCACACTAAGAAATCAATTTCCTGAACTTATCATTTCCGGTTTAATGTTTTATGTACTGATAATAATTATGATTTTCATCTTTTCTAGCCAGGAATTTCTCAGCATATGTTGTGTGAATGACACAGTTTCTCTTTCATGTCTTAAAGAAAGGAATTTCACTACCTTGGAGATATACCTTGTCACATATTTATCCAAATGTTGTGAATGTTATTTCTTTTGACTTCATGGGCTCGAATGTAGACTTTTTGTAAATCTTAGTTATTTTTGACTGTGTTGTGATATTCTAGAGCTTTCACTGTAGTGTGAGACTGTCTTGATCTCAAACAAAACCTTACTCTATTTTTTTCTTAAATCAAGCTATTCTTTTCACTAACATGAGAATCACCACATGGTACTAAAAAGAAATCATATTCAATTCCCATATGAATATTTTTCTTCCTCTTAAAATATTATTACTTACATAGCACTCAGTTAAGTGCTTCACTACTCTCATTTATTATTCATAATATTCCCAGTTGTTAAGGAGGTAAGACATGCTTGGGTTTCACCTTAGGGAAATGGTCCCACAGAAAAATGAAACCAAGAGTTCTGAATAAATGAACTTAATAGACAAATTGGAATTACAGTGTAGAGTTTTCCTCAGGTCTTGGATGACTCCAAATTATTTATCTTGTCTAGCCTTAGTTTAAAGTTATCTGAAATTCAACTTCATTCAAATGTAACAAATAACTACTCTACACCCAATAAAAAGAAAAACCAACTTCTTTTGCCTAAGATTAGGATGATAATTCTATGAAATAAACTGAAAATTCTGAAGTAGTTATTCAGGCTATATCTACAAACATAAAGGAATTATCAATTTGGGGCTGAATTTAAAAATTAGTTCAAATAATTGCTTAGTAACCATTTCTAGCCAAGTAGTGATGTCTATTATATAAAATGACAATGTGGTGTTATGTATATAACTCTATTATATAAAATTAAAATTTAAAACTAAATGTAATTTTTTCTATACCTATAGTAACTTATCATTTATAGATTTTTCTACTTTTCAGTTTTGAAATATTTCACTGACAAATAAAAATGGTATATATTCAAGGTGTACAATGTGATGATTTGATATATGTGTGTAGTGAATAGAACCATCATAGCTGTGTGGCCTCAGATAAATTATAATACATTACCTTGCCATCTCCTTATTCACAGTTTGGGGATAATAACCTACCCTGTTTGATATGCCAAATGAAATACTTTACAAATTTTAGTCATTATTACCTTTGACTAAACTAATTATATCTGTGTCTATATCTGTCTATCATTTATCTATCTATCATCTATCTATCTATCCATATTTGAGACTAGTGCAAAAGGGAAAAATGATCTCTTATAGATACTTTAATAGAATCCATAATTCAGCCAGATTGATAATCCTGTTTCAACTGTGGAATAGCTGACAGGATGAAATCCTTTAGACTTTTTGTAGAAAAAAGAAGTTCATTTCACAGTCAAGGTAGCTGGAAAGCAGAGCCTCAAGAATTAATTTTTCTTTCCCTTCCCTCTGTGAACCTGGCTCCATGGCAGGGATTATTCTTGGGAACCGTTTCACCCACAGAAATATAAAATGTTTAGGACCGTTCTTATGGTTTTCCTAGTGCTGAAAGTGAGAAAAAGCTTCATAAGCCTAACATTCTGTTTTGATAACTCATTTTATTCCCTTTACCATTGCTTCTTCATGAATGAGAAAATCAAAATGTTATTCAATCTGATTTTCTGAATTATAAGTAGTAAATTTTTCTACGAGCACATTAAGTATTTTAAATGAAGGTTATTATCCTGGCTTTATTATGGACTTCCTGTTCACGCTTCATATTTCAAACATTACAATTTTTGTAGGAATAACAACCTAAGAGGTGATAGCAAATGTATGAATTCAGAGAATGGCAATTAAGTATAGTTTTCATTGTCTAAAAAGTAAAGAGTAAGTTATTGACTCGACCCATTCAAATGTAAATGAAAGGTGTAATTTTAATTTTAAATATAGTATATATTAGTAATATGTGAGTTATATTGGTTTAAAAGTAGTAAAATAAACTTTTAATATCATAACCTAGAATATCGAGCATACTCTGAATCTTTTTTCTCCATAGTGAATAAAGTCAACTCAGTACTCTTGCTATCATGTTCATGCACATGTGCTCTCTCTTTCCCTCCTCATATATATGTACACACACATGTCTGTGTATGTATACACATAGACACATACACATTTACATGCACATATACATGCATATATGTGAATATGTATATATATGTATATACATATACACATACACACATACCCTATTTATAAACCTGGTATTCTAAAGAGTAGATATCATTACAGTTTATATTTAATCCAAATAAAATAAAATAAAGGTTTTTAAACCTTTTCTAGTGTGCAAGAAAAAACCCTAAAATTATTTGTGTGTATATATATCTCAGATTATATATTAGATATATAGATACACATCTTAGATTTCAATATATTTTAAAATTTTATTTTAAAGTTGTGTTAATATCAAACTTAGGCTGATTTCATTGTTTTCTTTTCTTCTTTTGTTCTTCAAACTTCCATAAAGCACATGTTAGATTTTTCTTTTTCTCTGATTCATATAGTTTTTTTCTGGTCTGGAATAAATGCAAGACTATTGGAGGATAAGGCAAGAACCCATTGATGTTTGTAACATTCTGTAGCCAGAAAGCACAAAATTTTGGAAATAAGTGCTTTGTCTGACAAGAGCACACTCCGATCCAAGTCAGCACACATACCTAGAATAGCAAATGAATTGATTTTTATTTTCTAACAATGTACAGTATTTCCCTTCATCATCAGGTGAGACTGAATCTTAAAACAGGATCTTTCCTTTATCCTCAAATGATAAATGTGGTTACACAAAAATGTTAATGTAAAGGCCTTTTCTTTTTCTTTTCAGGTGGTGATAATTGGGGAAGAAAAAAAGAAACATAAGTCTTTTTAGTAATAGGAACCACATTCCATGGCAAAGTAATTGCATATAATTATCCCTTTCTTTTAAGTTTCCAAATTTGATTTTATGTAAATCAGATGATTGTCAAACAAAGATTCTCATGATAACAGTAAAAGAATCTTCTTTAATATTCTTTCTAGAATAAAATACTAGGAATATATATATATATATATATATATATATATATATATATATATGCTTTAACTCTGATGTTTAATCTCCTACTTGTGATTGCCTGTTCTGCCTTGGGCAGCTTTTATCTTAACACTTCTGTACCTCAATGACCCTTCTAAGTGAAAGAGATAATTATAATTCTCAAATGGACATTTGATAGGAAGTAATTTACTATTTGTTTGAGGTGTTATTTCTTATTACTAACTTACAGTATAAAACTAGCTTTCAGAAATTTTTCTATGTTATGTGTTGAGACTTCCCTTGTTGGCTTCCCAGAACAGACTTGCTTTCAAGTGTTCTGCCTGACTGTAAGTCTGATTGTAAGCGAACTTGTACCAGTTATATCATGCCTCTGAGTGTGGGTTCAGAAAATATGATTACCATAACGCATAGCTAAAGATGCGCTTCAAAACTGAAAAACTGTCTGGGATCCGAGAATGTTGGGTGACCTCTTCTGTACCCAAACTCAGTGTCACTTTTCTCTCTGTGTCAATCCAGGCCTAACTGGGTAGAAATTTCCAAGTTTGTTTTTATTCACATATACATACAAAAATATTTGCCTATGTAGAAACTACATGTATGTATACATAATTTTAATTATCTTTATTGAGGTTTGATTTACATACCATATATTATACTCTTTTAAAGTGAACAATGAAGTAGTTTTTAGCATATTTGCAGAGTTCTCTGATTGTCATTTCTATCAAATTCCAGAACATTTTATCACTCCCAAAAGAAGCCCCTATACCCCTTAGTAATTGCTTCCCATTTTCCCTTCTATTCAGGCCCTTGGTAACTGCTAATCTACTTTCTCTCTTTATGGATATGCCTATTTTGGACATTTCATACAAATAGAAACATAACAACAAATGGCCTTTTGTGTCTGACTTCTTTTACTTAGTAAAATGTTTTTAAGGTTCATCCATGTTGTGGCATGTATCAATGTTTTGTTACCTTTTATAACTGAATAATATTCCACTGTATGTATATACTGAGTTTTGTTTATTCATTCATTAGTTGTGGACATTTGGATTGTTTTGACTTTTTGGCTATTATAAATGATGATATGAATATTTGTGTACATGCTTTTTCATGATATATGTTTTTTTAATTCTCTTGGGTATATACCTACAAATAGAATTGCTAGGTCATACAGTAACCCTATATTCACATTTTTGAGGAACTGGAAAATTGTTTTCCAAAGCTATTGTAACATTTTCTATTTCTGCTAGTAATATATGAGCTTAGTATATTCCAGTAATATATTTTAAAATTCTGCTAAAATATTAGGGGAAAACACCCATGTAAATCATAAACATATTTCTGTTTTTGATCTCAATGATGCTTACAGTTATTAGTATATTAGGTTTCTTGGAAAAGTACTATATAATTATTACAATTTGTCTACTAAAAAACAAACATTTCCCCCATGTGTTCAAACTATAATAAGGATTTAAACATATAATTCCAACACGATGATATTAAATTTCCAAAGTATAAAGTTCTACCAGAGCAAACTGATGCAAATAATCCTATTCAGTATGTACTTCTTGACTAGAAAATGAGAGATCCTTTAGGAACATGTTTCAGATTAAATGATTCCAGAGAAAATCTAGACATACAGTTATAAAATCAGTAGATAATAAATTTATTATAAATATACTTGCAAAAGTTCACTAAGATTTATGTACAAGAATATTTCTTTGTTGCTTTGTGTGTAATATTAAAATCAACAACAGAAAGCAAACATAGTTACTTTCAATAAGATACAGATTGAAGTTACAGATCCACACTCAGTTTCATACAGAACAATCCTGGAAAGATTGAGTTAGGTCACTATGTAAACAGATGGGGTAATTACTAAAACAGATTTAAGTGAAAGTAGAGAATAGGATGCTTAAATATTTATAAGTAAAATTGTAATCGAATGTATATGTGCATGCAGTTATGGTGATTATCCATGGCCAATGTCAGTAGAAACCATAGAGAACAATTTTCTGTGAAGAAAAGGATGAGAGAGTGTGAAGAGAGACTTACACTTTTCATTTTGTACCTTTTGGATAGAGTTTTAACATTCTAACCTTTTGCATTGTGTTTCTTAAGTTTTTTCTTCCAACAAATAAACATAAACAGGGTTTTCTGGGTAAATAAATTTATTTTTTCCATACTGAAAAATGATGTACTTAAAAGATAGATCCATATACAAAAACAAAACTTCCCCCCCCACACACAAAAAAATACCACTATGGGGTAAAGGCTGACATAAAGCCAGCAGCATAAACAAGGTAGTTACATATGAAAAGATAGTACGGTAATGTCCTGCTGGATATACATCATCATAGTGCTATCTAAATGAAATAGCACTAAATATTAATAGAAACCTGGTTGTGGTAAAGTTCTAGGGTCATTTTGGGAACTGAAGTTCCTTTCTGGAGTGAACTTGAATCCTCAGAACCTGGCCTACATCCTGCCTGGCTTATGTTTCAACAGGCTGTGGCTAACATCTAGAGGGGGTAATTTAGAAATTGTGCAACTTAATTGAACTCAGGCAAAGCCAAGCGCCTGCTAAAGCAAGGTTTTTAATGTTCTCTAAGGGGTTTCAAATAGAAAGCCTGAGAGAGGAAAATGGCACTCTAATGGATGATTCTGTGTTAGAAAATCATACCCTTTGCTATCCTGTAGTTAATCTGACTTTAAAGCATTTGTCATTCAGTATTTGTGTTGGCCTCTTTGATGCTGTGACCACCAACCTCAATCCAGAGTTGAATAGGAAGGACCCAACCGACTGTCCTAACTGCAGTTAAGTACTGTGGGGACACATCTCAAACTCTAGCTAAACCAGAAGTTGTCCTAGATTATTCTAGCAGGGGCACATAGAACTAAGCTAACATTATGGGTTTATGAAACCGGGTGGGGGGAAATTGGGACCATTTATAATTTAGATACGTTTCATTTCTATACAACACTGCACCTTACCTAGGAAACATCTATTTCTTACTCTATGCTATCTAATTGTGCAAACTCATTAATGCTAATGCATTAGAGCCGCGGTGCTCCACACTGTGATTTTTCAACCCCCACTTCAAACCCTAAGGAGACATTTGACAATGTCCGATTTTGATTGTAACTACATGCAGGCAATAATGCCATCTAGTAAACGAGACCAAGGATTCTGCTAAAACCCTACATAACACAGATAATGCTGCCACAAGAAAGAATCATTCTGTTTGAAATATCAACAATGCCACAGATGAGAAATATGAATTAGATATTTGCATGTTCAGAAAGACTTGTAAAACCTCGCTTGAATTATCAGTTGGAGGAATCTATTGGCCAAATTTAAATTCCACCTTTTTTTTGTGGGGGGTGGGGAGTATCCTTTAATCTCACCAATCATACGTTGGCAAGTCTGAGAAAATGTTTCTTTATTTTTTACTGGGCTGGTGTGGCTCTAAACTCAGAGGGAATCGTTTGGGCTATGACCAGTATTCATGCAAGGCTTCAAAGGGAATTAATCATGTTTTCTAAATCCGCCACAAAGTAGAACAGGAAATGAACAGTATAGTTCTACCTGATACTCCAAAATCTAAAATACTTTTCTGTATTTGTTATACCTCAGCTGGTCTCTGTATTTCAATTTTTCTTTTCTTTTCTTTTTTTGTGTTTTTTTTTTAAATTGTAGAATCTCTCTTTTCTTCTACCTGTGACTTCTCCATCATTCTGATTTTCCTCCTTTTTTTTTCCTTCTGAGACAGATTTTCACTCTGTCACCCTGGCTAGAGTACAGTGGCATTTTCATAGCTCACTGCAACCTCAAACTCTTGACCTCAAGTAATCCTCCCACGTTGGCCTCCCAAAGTGCTAGGATTGCAGGTGTAAGACACTGTGCCTGCACTTTTTTCCTCTTTTTTTCTGTCTCTTACCTTTTTCATTTTCTTTTCTCTCCCTCTGATTTCCTCTTATTTCTCCGTTCTTACATATTTTCATTTGTCTTCTGTGTTAACTTCCCTCCATGTGTATCTTTCTTCAGCTCTCTCTCTTTTCCTTACCTTTCTCATTCTTTCTCTTTCTGAACATTTCTGTCCTTCCTTATCTTCTTCAATTTTCTATGTCTTTTGCATGCTAATAGAACTAAACCATAAACTAAGGATTTCTTGTGCTTATTGAATACAAATTTAAGCTCTTATTTTATATTCTTCTTACTAAAATAAGAAATTAATGTATTTTTCTTTAAATTGTAGGAGATTTAAAATTCATCATAAATATCACTGTAACTCACTGCCTTTGGTATAAAACACCATACCTGGTATAAGACACACAAGTGGAAATATTACATTATAAACATGTATTGAATTTAATTATATGTAATTCTTGGTGTACCAATTCCCGGCTGCTTACCAATTTTTAGCTTTTAAACACTCACACATGCATGCACACCACATGTACTCATGTAGATATTAAAGTCGTGTATCAATGATGGTGCTGTTAGGCCCTGTTCAGACTTAATGATGAAATCACCATGGGAAGGCAAAGCTTTTAATTCCTCAAATTATAACAAAGGCCAGCTGACCATTTCTTTCTATGTATTGGGCCAATATTGGCTGTAGATTTCTTGAGCTTGCCTCAAGAAGAACAAGATCAAGATTTCTTGACCTTACAGTTTGAGTGGCTGTATAGGCTTAAGCCTTCCAACCCTCACTGTTCTCAAGTAGTCTCTGGGTGGTTATAAGCCTCCAAATTCTTAGAATGTGCTTAAAGCTTTGAAGTATATTTCACCTTCTCCATAATGGAAACAGCAAATAATGACTTGAAAGGTGACTCTCCAGCAGGCACGCATCTCCCAGACTGTGGTTACTCTGAAGTAGAGAGAAGGTTGTCCAGGCTGTACTGTGCAGTGCACTCTGGGGTGATACATGTGCTCACACCTCAAGAGCTATTGTTGACCTTTTATTGGTTGAAAATTCAATATGTTTACAATAGACTGTGCTATGACCATGAGTTAAAAATCAAATAATGTTCCACTCTTTAATTTTCATGATACTGTGCAAACCTCAGCACCTTATATTATTCTCTACTGATGATATGATCTTACATCTAGAAAACCCCAAAGATTAACCCAAGAGACTCCTGGAATTGATAGATAAATTCAGCAAAGTCTCAGTTTACAAAATCAATGTACACAAATCAGTAGCTTTCATACACATCAACAATAGTGAAGCTGAGAATCAAATCAAAGATGCAGTATCTTTTACAATAGCAACAAAGAAAATAAAATACCTAGGAATATATTTAACTAAGGAGGTGAAACACCTATATAGGGAGAACCATAAAACACTGAGGAAAGAAATTTCAGAGGATATAAACAGATGGAAAAGTATATCAAGCTCATTAATTGGCAGAATCAACTTTGTTAAAATGTCTATATTACCCGAAGTGATTTACAGATTCAGTGCAATTCCCATTAAAATGCCAACATTATTTTTTGCAGATCCAGAAAAAATAGTTCTATGCTTTATATGGAACCATAAAAAAAACCTCAGTTAGCCAATGAAACCTTACATAATAAGAACAAATCAGGAGGCATCACCTTACCAGACTTCAAGCTATACTGCAAGATTGTAGTAAGCAAAACAGCATAGTTCTGGCACAAAAACAGAGACAGAGATCTATAGATCAGAACACACAACCCAGGTATGAAACCATCCTCATATTACCATTTGGTCTTTGAAAAAGCAGACAAAAACATACACTGGGGTAAAGAATCCCTATTCAATAAATGGTGCTGGGAGAATTGGATAGCCACATGCAGAAGACTGAAAGCAGATGATTTTTTGAGTTGGCTATTGCAGCTACAGACATATCATGTTGAAAACATCCATGGATGTGTGTGTTTAATCCAGCCCTAGTTTCAGCAGCACTAAAATAAGTTGTTGTTCTCAGGCTTTTACGTGGTTAAAACTTACTAGGGTTAGAGCATCTAAAAATAAACGGCAGAAAATGCCATGTAGGGATGACCTTTTGAAAGAAAAAAGTTCCATGTCTGAAACCTAAAGTAGCTGACAGAGAGCACGAGCCATAGGAGTCTGACAAGAAAGCATTAAAAGGCATCCCTGCTGAATGAAGAATGGCTTTCATTTTTTTTTTCATTGCTAATTGATGACTTTCTGTATTGTTTTAAAAGAAATTTTCTATGGCCATAGAATTTGAAGAGCTGCTATTCATGAATAGACAGAATCTGACAGCAGGTATATTCAGAACATAAGGCATGTCATGAAGGTAACAAGAACTGGTCTCTTTTAAATCTGTATCTTACCCAGAAATTTTACTTTATGGAAATATGCAATCTATTTTTTACTATGATTCTTTTAAAAACTTTACTTCAGACATTTTCCAGTCTGAACTAAATGTTCCACATTATAAAGCTTCTCATCTCTCCACCCTCCCACCCAAGCCCCCTCTTTGGAACACTAACAGCAGTTTTTGTTCCACTTTAGATAATGAGCAGGATGAGCTGCAGGTTTCAAGAGGATTTGTGCTATGGGTTGATAAAAACAATGAAAGGAAACCTGGACTCATTCCCTGTTTCCTTTTAACTATTTCCTGGAAAGGGTGCCATGTAGCCATTAACTTATCTCAGAGAGATAAGAACAGAAGTTCCTGATCAGAATAGTTTAGGCATATTAAGGAATAATATTTTAAAGGAAAAGATTTTTCCCCTTTTCAGGGATCAAAAAAAGCAGCTTGGGTATTAGTCTGGTTCACTGGTTCAGAATACAGGATCCTATTACTAATATAGAGGCAAATACCTACCTATTACTGATATAGAGGCACTAATATTGCACATGTTAACTTTTGGAGCAGGCCAGACAGATCCAGCAACGCTTGTTCTCCGTGTGGATTTTCTGTTCATCACCACTACAAAATGAACAAAAGTATTGTATTTCTCAAAAATGTCTTCACGACTTATCTCAATGTGGAAAAGTGATGAAGAGAATGCTCTTACTTGACCCTTCATGGGAGTTCCCAGTAGGTTTGTCTTTGTCCTTCAGACGCCTGTTTATCTACTAGCTACTCAATTTTTTAAAAACATTGTCACATTTAATATTACTCAGCAATTTACACTACTAATTGCTTTATTTAAATCCCTTTTTTAGCAAATTAAAATACAGAATAAGATAAAGAAAAAATAACGATCATTCATATTCTCAACACTGAGTAATAACTTGATATTTTGAAAAAAATTGTTACATTGTTTTTTATAAAAATAATTTATGCTTCTTGTAGAGAATTTAGATGATACAGAAAAGTACAAAATAAAATTAAGAAAAAAAGTAAATTGTACTATTTTGTTTTAATCTTATTACTCTAGGCAAACATGCTACCAGACATAATTTAGGTAAATAATAGAAAAATAAATTTTCAAATATGGGATTGTACTCTAGAAGCCTTCAAAAATAAAAGAATATTAATTTTACTTTTACTTGAAATCAACAGAAGAAAAATGGACTGAAATAAAGTTAAAAGAACTGTTGAATCTCAAATAAATTTGCAGCAAAATATTTTTAAAAGAAATTCCATCTGAGGAAATAATTATAGAATGAATTAAGACTTTAAAGTCATTTAAAAAAAACATGTGTATAATTTTAAACAATTGAAGCTCTGCCATGAAAGTGAAGAATTTAGCACTCTTAACACATCTTTGCAGTTTTCCTACCCTTATGTCCTGATTCTTGTTGCTTATAAAATTGATTTTTAACTTTCTAGAATTATAGAATTTATATTCAGTTTTGCAATCACAATTCCCTTGGTCGTTTGGTAATTTTATGTCTAAGAGGGTGTTCCTCATGCATGCAAAGATATTTGTTTGTTTGTTTCACTGCTCAGTGTCCATAATCCAGCGTAATGCCTGAAATATAGTAAGCATTCAATGTTTATAGAATAGTATTTTATTTATCTCAATAGTATTTTTTATTTGAATGAATGTCTATATTTTTATAGAATGAATTTAGTGTTCAAATGTATATCTTTTAATATAAAGTCTTTATTTCTCAGGTATGTATATTACTTCAAATATAAATTGGCTGGGTTTGTTATTTTTTTCCCAATAAGGGGTCTAGGTAGCATATTCCTTGAATGTTTTTTATGTTTAATAATGACTTCTTGACATTGATAACTGAATGGACTCTTGTGTGGCTATAATGGTTCACACTTATTAGATATCACTTTATTCTAATTTTGAGTGTTGATATGAAGTTTGAGGCCAGCCTTATTTCTTTTATCTTTTGTAGGTGATTTTTTTTCTGCCTTGATATGTATTTAAAAGCATTCTTCGATTTGCATGTTGTCTCCTTTTTTCATTAGGGCCTTTAACATTTTAATCATAGTTATTGTAAATTCCCTGTCTGATAGTTCCAACATTGGTGTCATATCTGGGTCTAGGTGTGTAGATTCCTTTGGCTGTTGGGATGTGTTATTTTGTCTTGCTTTTTCATACCCTTAACACTTATTTGTTGATAGCAGCCATCTTGTTGAGAAGAGTAGAGATTGAGATAACTAGATTATTTTCCCTGGAAATGGATACACCTTTTTCTCTATGAGGCCTTTAGATTGAGTGTTTGACTTAATCTAGTCTGGAGTAGGGTTGGACTGGAGGTTTGTTGTTGCGTTAGTTATCCTTAATTTAGTGTAGCCATCAAATACCTCCGGTGATAACTTATATCACCTTGTATTTAGGATGAAGGCTGATGTGCCAGGGGGATTCTCTCATTTATACGCTCCACCCTCAGATTTTGGTCATTCCTTTGTGCTCCTCCTCTGGGAGGTATATATTCGTGTTCTTGGTACAGTATTATTCCATTGTTATTTGTCTGGTAGTGGTGGTGATGGTGGAAAATTCCATTTTTTTATTATTCTGATTAAGCTTCAGTCTCAGGCAGGCACAATGTCCTCGGTGCTATGGCCTTCTTAACGTTCATATCCCAGTCTCAGCTGTAGTTCTGGGGCCAGCATGCATTCCTGCTCCTTCCCCAGGAGTAAAGATGGTTTCCTCTTCCATTCAGCAGCTGCAAGGAGCTTTACCACTGCACTAAAAGTGAAAGATTGTATTGCCCTTCTCTTATAAATTAAATCTTTTGTTCCATACAGAAGATGGGCAGAAGGGTCCCAGTAAAGATTTTCATCCTTCCTAGAGCACACGCTGTTCCTGTTTCCTGGACTATACAAGGAAGGACAACCTCACACTACTCTGAACAAGTAGGGTCCATGGAGCAAAAGTTGGCAAGAAAGTGCAAACTCCCTTTGTTTCTTCAGCCTCAATGGCTCCCGCACTGTCTCACCAGCCCATATTCACCTGGAACAATTTGTTAACCCATTCTAGTTTAATTGTCCTTACTGGGCTGGGCTGTGTTTGCCTCAGGTAAATGCTGTTTATTCCTGCAGGGCCTTGTCTGCAACTCTGCATCTCCCTTCCCTATACTTCCTTACCTTTTCCAGCAGAAAACAGAATCCTGTCTTTATACCTAAAACATTATTTTTAGCTCTAAAGTTTAAATGCTTAGTATAATATATTTGAAGAATCTATGTTGAGTTTTCCTATATACTTTTTTAATTTGCAGTTTTTCTCTCTTTTTTTCCAAGAAAATTTTCTTGAACTGTATTTTTGAATAAAGTCTGTTATTTATTCATTTTATGGATGAGTTCCTATTAAAAGGACAGTACTATGGCTTATCTCTACCAAAACTCATACTGAAATTTGATCCTGATTGTGGCACTGATGGAGGTAGGGCCTAGTGGGAGATGTTTGAGTTACTGGGGCAGATCCCTCATTAATGGCTTGGTGTTATTCTTGAGACAGGGAGTTCTCTCTCTCAAGACTGGATTTTTTCTCCACGGAATGGATTAATTCATCAGGAGTCGGTTGTTATGAAGCCAGGACGCCCATCAAGTATTTCCTGTTTGACCTCTGCCATGTTGTGACACAGCACAAAAGCCCTCTCCAGAAGCCGAAGTCATGCTCTGGAAAGCCTCAGCCTGCAGAATCCTGAGCCAAGTAAGCCTCTTTTCTTTATAAATGACTCAGTTTCAAGTATTCTCTTATAAGCAACAGAAAACAGACCAAGACAGACAGCAATTATCATTAGAATGGAATATCTTTGTCTGTTTTTAAAATATCATTTGCTTCTCTCTAATTTCTGGAAACTCAATTTCTTTTACATCTGCTTTTAGCTTGATGATAATATTTCCTCTATCTCAGTTTTTCAAATTCGAAAAGTCTTTATTCTGCTGCTTTCTTTGTTCTAATCTAACTTGTCAGTTACAGAGAGATGGTGTCTTAGTCCTTTCAAGCCACTTTAACAGAACACCATAAACTGGGTAGCTTCTAAACAAAAGAAATTTTATTTCTCACAGTTCTGGAGGCTCAGAAGTCTAAGATCAAGGTGTCAGCACAGGCAGTGGCTTGTGAGAGTCTGCTTACTAGTTCATGGAGGGACGTCTTTCCCCCATGTCATCACGTAGTAGAAGGAGCAAGGCAGCTTTCTGGGGCCTCTGTTACGAAGGTACTAATTCCATTCATGTGGGCTCCAACTTTATGACCATATCACCTCCCAAAAGCCCTACCTACTAATACTATCACATTGGTGATTGAGTTTCAACATACACATCTTGGGGAAGGGGCACAAATATTCAGACCATAGCAGATGGTTTTAGTCTTCAATTTTCTTCCTCAAGTCTTAAATGATCCGTTTGTATCTTATTCTTTTATTTCATTATCCATCTTTGAGTTTTTATTTACTAAATCAAAGTATTTATTAAGTTTATATATAACATGAAGCAATTATTAGGAAATAACCTCTTTTCTATAGGATTTACTTTTTTCTAGTTTAGGTTCTTTCTCTTGATATATTTTTTTCTCTTCTTTTTTTATGTAATGTACTTTCATGGTATGTTGTCATACTCTGTCCAAAATCCAGAGATTGTCTATGCCATCCTGCCTAGTGATCATAACCCCCTTGTGTATTCTAAAGGATATTAAACCTGTCCCCAAAATGAATCCATCATCTCCTTCCACCCCACTATAACTTATATGTGTGTGTATGAGTATATATAGACTATATATAGAAGAAAAAATATATAAATATATATGTTTTCTTTCTTTTTAGTGGTATCTTGGTTCAGAGAACTACCAAATATCTACTTTCCTAATGAAGAAACCTGGGAGTAATTCTTGAAACTTTCCTTTTCTTCGTCACCTGAGAGGATTTTGCTGGTGTTTATGTAAGAGATATAGGGCCTGATCTTAGGCAGTGGTAGTCTGGCTATATAAGAAAAGACAAGTTTGGGAAAGATTTGCAACTTATTTGTTGTATGACCTTGGTCAGATCGTATAAATACTCTATGATTTATTTTCCTCCTTTTATTTATCTATTTTTTTATTTCAGCATATTACGAGGGTACAAATGTTTAGGTTACGTATGTTGCCTTTGCCCTACCCGAGTCAGAGCTTCAAGCATGTCCGTCCCCCAGATGGTGCGCACCGCACCCATTAGGTGTGTATATACCCATCCCCTCCTCCCTGCTCCCATCAGCCCGACACATGAATATTATTATTATATGTGTACTTAAGTGTTGATCAGTTGATACCAAGATTGGCCCATATCTCATGTTATGGTGAAGTTTAAATTAGATGATAACTCAGTGTCTTTGGAGTGCCTTTTCCCTAGGGACAGAGACACAGTAACGTGTCATATAAAAAAACAGTTATTATTATACATTCCTAGTTGGTTAATACATAAAAAGTCACATAAATAATAAGCAGGGCATCTAAAGTCAGGCCCCTCCAGGTTCCACCATCAAACTATTTTTTTTTCTTGTTGTGCTACATTGTTTCACAGTTAGACTGGAAGGAACCTCAGAGTAGAAGACAGACAGATTCCAATCCAACTGTGTGTCAACGTATTTTTTGATTGGATATACAGGGCTTTTTTCTTTGCCACAAGCAGAGGCAGATTCTATCCCTTGAACTTTTTTAACCTTTTTTTCTTTTGGTCAAGATATCTGAGTTTTTCATGACTGTTCTTATTTCTACGCTGTCTACTCTAAGAAACCTTGCTTACAATTCATCTCTCTCACATGCACCTATATTGATAAATCAGGGAAGCGAAGGACTGTGGTCACAAATTTTATTTTTCTCACTTGGATTAGTGGGCAGATCACCAAACGCACAGTAATTTTATGCCCACAATGCCTCAAGAATTATAGATCAGTTGGCAGACAGACTGTGAAACATGCAATGTTTATGATGATCTGTGTTGTACAATCATATGAGATAGATTGCGTATATAATGCTCATCAGTGTGGAGTCATCTGGGGAAGCATCTGCTGAATTCTGTTTGCCAGCTTGAGGAAAAGATATTGTCAAAAGGTTGGGAAAGGCATTTATGTTCTTATTGTATGAAGCAAATTTATACTTTTTACTGTGACTCCTGGAGTGAAAGTGAAGCTGCACCTCCCCAGAGAAGTTACCACAGGGCCACACCGCCGTTCTACACTCCACTGAGATGCGCCATATGCCACGGGATCCTCAAGGGGTTTGATGGCAGAGAGCTTTATACTAACAGAGTCATTTTCTTTAATGCAAAAACACAGCTGGAAAATATTCTTCTTAAGCAATAAGAGCATCAAAGTGTGCATATTACACGTAGTCCTAAGGACATGAGTCTACAGCTGTGGTACTTGCAGTGATTTTTAGGGGACCACACAAATCTATCAATACAAGGAGAAAGAGCTTATGAGAGAAAAATGATGCTAGTTTTTTGTGCTCATCTTTCACATAAATTACACATATACAAAAATAAATTATTCATTATGAAAGTGTATCTCTGGAAATGCATTTTATAAGAACCTTATCAAAGCATAAACTTTTAGGCTCAGACAGAACCATAGCTCATTAGAAATTGCTAAATTACAGTTTCTATTTTATCCATATGATTAGAAGAAACTTCACACTCCTATGGTTTACACTATAAAATAGAAAATAAATATTCTTTTCTGTCTGGCTCTTCAGCTGGAAAGTTTCTCACACGATTTAATCAACTTGGAATAAGGCAGGAGCTGAGATAAGGAATCTCGTTTTTTTGTCTGTGCATCAACTTCTTCCCTACTTAGGAAACACCATGCTCCAAAGAAATACTCTTTAAACCATGTTGTGACTCAGTGTGAGTAGTGACTAAACTGTTTGCCACAGGGATAGTAAACTTTTGTTCATTTTTTCCCAGCAGTGAATTCCAACAGCATATTAATCTATTGACCCATTTCCATCCTCACAAGGGTCTTGATCAATTTAAATTGATCCTCTGTAGTCAACTTAGAACAGTAGTCTTTTTCTTTACCTTATAGGAGATCTTAAAGTTCTCTGAGATGACCTCCTTTAATAACTATTCCTGAGTTCCTTTTTCAGACCAGGAATAAATTTTTGAGTTTCTCAAGATTTTCAACACCTCCCTATTTTTTACCTCAAATTTTAAGGGAAACTTGTTTTTCTCTTGACCTTTACCTTTTCAGCAGACAAAATTATAGTTTTCTTATCATCTTTCCTGTAGTTAGTGATGCCTTTAAGCAGATTTTCATCATGAGATCCCTAACCATTTATTTCCCCTAATAATATGACTCCACTTTGAAACTTTTTGGCCACAGATGAATTAGGAACATGTTTCTTCCTGATTTGTCATTTTGTTACAAATGTCTTGTCATGAGCCTATTGCACATGGCATAATCCTAGTCTTAATTGCTCCACCAGTGTTGTAATTTTATTCATCTTTCCTACTGCTGGTACTAACCGTAATACAAGGTGATGTATTGTCCTAATCAGTTTCATCTTTCTCAATTAAGCTTAAGCTTTATAGTATCTGATCTCATTCTGGAGAGTTTTGGAGAAAGACAGGATATTTGGCATAATACTACATTATAAATTTCTCTTCTTGTTTGCATATATAATCTCATTTGAATCAATCAATATTTTATATTTAGAAATTAAGAATTATAAGATTGGTATATATATTTCCATATATATATATATAGAGAGAGAGAGAGAGAGAGAGAAAAGACTGGCATGTGGATTGTACTGAATGAAAGATTTACAGACATGTTTTGAGTAAGAGGTTAATTAAATGGCTGGAAAATACCAGATAATTCATCTCTAGTCTATCAAAACATAAACTCTTTTGAATTATTTGGAGATCCAAAGAATCTTATTGTCAATGTGACAGGGTCAGAAGATGGTCACTAAATGATTTAATATTTTAAAGAGTTGTAACCTTCTGGTCAATTATCAGAAAAATTTTAAATTATAGGACATTAGCAATTAGTAAATTACATCTTAAACTTATTCAATGATAACTGACTAGTTAGTCTAAAAGCAGAAAATTGCCACTAATACAGAGGTTTAACCTCTTTCCTTCCTGCTCCTAGATTATTATTAGCATGTCTCATTATGCTAATATACTTGGAAGGCTATGAATAATGTGCTTAAAAAATAATGGCTGGACTTTATATATTTATAAAAGAAAACTAAAAGAAATCCAAAACTAATACCCCCTGGAAAACAAAGCTGTCAGGTTTATAGCATGTTCATTCAGATTGGTTTGATCTAGGAAGTCATTAAAATATGATGCTTTCTTTTCATTTCCTCTACATTAAAACTGGTTTAGATGGGTTACCATTTATCTTCTTTGTTGTTTTATGTAGCTGTGATTTTACCCAGAGTGAAAATGAATTTATAAGCAATTATAATAAAAGTTGAGGCTTTAAGGATTAGAGGGCTTATTTTATAGTCTTTGATATGTATAAAAAGTCATGATGACCCTCCATTATAGAAAGAATAGCACTTGAAATGTACACCATATGGTTATATTGCTAATGTGTGCACCAGCTAGAAACGAAAAATCAGATTACATCATCAGGGAGAATAAGTGTAATTATAATCGTGATGATTCTGAAACCCATGCAGAAGCTTTTGGATTCCTGATGTCCCCCATACTCTCCTACAAATTAAGTTTTCCTTTGCCAAGCACTCTCCACATCATTCTTCCCTCCAAGGCAATATCAGCAGTTGAAAGATTGCTATTTTCTCTACTCTCCAAGTAAAACTTAGCAGTAAAGAGGTTAATATTTTGATATAAGTTCCAGATCTAAAACTGATTTTTTTTTCATGGTGTCCACTCCATATAACCCCTAGAATCAACTGAAGAAAAGGTAAGAAATAAATACAGGTTACTGTAGAATATCATTGCTAAATATTCTTCCATTCTGCACAGGTCATTGTATAATGAACCGTGACAAGTAAAGAGAATAAATAATTCTTTCTCTTAAGGAGCTTGCACTCTGTTAATTTTACACAGTGAATCTTCTTGTGTGAACAGCTCTCACCTGTATAGCAATATATATGCATACAATTAGAATATGGTAAAGCATAAGTGAATAATGCTATCAAAATATTCTATATGAATACATAGGGGTAATGTGTTCAACTGATGACAGAAGTCACTATGGAAATGCACTTGGTGATTGACCCCATGAGGTGCCATTTACCGGTTTTCCTAGGGCAGGTATTGGCAAAATGTAGTCCATGACCACACCTGGTCCACTCCCTATTTTTGTAAATACAATTTTATTGCAGGAAAACCACACTCATTTATTTATGTTTGCCTATGACTGATTTCATGCTACAACAGAAGAGTTGAGTAGTTGGATCACAGACTATATTCATATGGTCTGCAAAGCCTTTAATATTTACTATCAGGCTGTGTTCAGAAAAAAAAGTTGCCTGACCCCTTTCCTAGTGGGTTAAAATAAAAAATCAGAGGAAAGAGTTTAGATTATAAAAACAGGTTCATTTTTAGACGTCATGATTTTGAATAAATTGTGGGATATCTACATGTAAACATATAGTGGGTAGCTGATAGATTCTAGAAATTACAAATGTCTTGGAGGCTAAGCCTATATTTCTGATCACCATCTAGTAGAAGTGGTATAGGTAATGTATTACGATAGAGAACATATACTGTGATGGAGATTTGTAATGATAAAAAAGACAAAAGTAAAATAGAAGTCTAAAAGTAAAAAAGACAAAAGTAAAATTGAAATCTCCTTAAGGTTTATTTCTGAATATTAAAAATAGTACACATTATAGGAGGTTAAGGAATGAGAGCTGAGAATATAAAACCATGTTCAGGAAGTCTGGCCATAAACAGCTAGCAAGAAATATGAGTGTAACTCGAGGGGCATAGGAGTCACATGAAGATTTATTTCAAGAAGAGGGATCCAGACAAGTAAATATTTCAAGGCAGACAGAAGAAGTCACTGAAGTAAAAATGATGAAATATTTTGGTGAGAGGAAAGGATAATCGAGTGTATATGGAAGATCCCAAAGGAACTGATAGTAGATGGGATTTAGGAACACAGATGGAGGGGTGTATTAGATGGAACTCTTTGGTTACATGTGACTGAAACTTGGTTTGAACTAGCCATGACCAAAAAGAGGGGGGCTTACTGATCCAAACTGTGCTTCTCTCTCTCTGTCTCTGTCTCTCTCTGTCTCTGTCTCTCTGTCTATGTGTCTCCCTCCCCACCATATCTTTCTTCTCTATATATGTTAATTTTAGTCTTTGAAACTAATTCTATAAAAAATATAACAAACCATCATTTGCCAGCTGCTCTTGGGCCTAGATCCTTGCACGGTCTCATCCTAAGAGAAAAGGCTCTATTTGGGAAAATTATAAGAAAGCTCTCTGGCACAACACAATGCTTGTTCCCTGGAACAAACAACGTGGGCCTTCTCCTGTGACTAGTGTGGCTACAGTAACTTGTCAACCCCATCTCTTCATCATTAGTCCATCACTCCAACTAATCAAAGTTGCTAGGACAGTGAGATATAACGATTGACTCCACTTGGAACAGGTGTCATCTTTTATGTCTATTACTGTGTCCAAGACAAAGGCAGGGTTCCAGTTCAAAACTCTTCTTAGAACAAGAGGGAGGAGGGGGAATTGCTATGAACTAGAAGCCACTATGATCTGTGACTCTTTCAACCAAGGCTGATAGTCACAAGTATGCACCTGTTTGGCTGGAGTGACTGATTGTGGCATCTATTGTAACTGGTGGGAACAATTTTTTAAAAATTTGAAATATCATCTGTATTTACAAGAGGGGAGTCTCAGAAATAAATTATGTCACTTATAACTTAAGATAGAAAAAAGGAGAAAACAATGACTATTGAGATAGGGTTTTAAAGGTGCAGAGAAAAGAAAATGAGAAACCTCACTAGATTGTACCAGGAGAGTAAACATACTAGCAGGTCAATGTTATTTGAAAGATAAATTGCAACACTGTAAATGCATATAAAATAATAGAAGTCACTGCTTTAAACACCCTATATACTTTATTTCTTTTGAAACTCACAAGAATCATTGAGGCTGCTAGAGTTGACCCTTGAACAATGCAACGGTTAGGAACAGTGACGCCATATAGTAGAAAATCCTCCTATAACTTTGGACTCCTCAAAAACTGAACTACCAATACCTTACTGCTGACTGGAAGCCTCATTGATAACATACAAAACAAACAGTCAACACATAAATAGACTAGTATCTATGTATATTTTATGCTTTCATGACATATCTTTTTCTTATTTTTTTTTAATATTTCTAGGCAACATGGTTCATATGAGAGCTTTTTCAAATTGTCACAAATTCCCCCCCCAAAAAAATCTCTAATATATTTATTGGGGAAAAAAATCCATGTGTAACCTGCACAGTTCAAACCCGTATTGTTTAAAGGTCACTCTATTATCATTATTTTATAGGCAGAGGAACTGAAGTTTGGAAATCTCTTGTGTCAGGTCACTACGATGTGGTGTGCCAGGACCAAACCTATCCTCTCATCACTGTTTTCATCTGCCTCCCCTAAAATCAAACAAAATAAATGAGTTGATTATATTTTATTTTCTTTCTTCGGCTAATTTTTAATTTTTTAAAATAAGCTTTTTATTTGGTGATACTTTTAGATACACAGAAAAGTTGCACAGGTAGTGAGAAGAGTTCTTATGTACTGTTTACCCACTTTCCCCTAAGTTAGTATCTCACAAAACCGTGGTACTTTTGTCAAACCAAGAAATTAGCATTGCTACATTATTATAACTAAACTAGAGACTTTATTTGGATTTTGTCCCTTTTTCTCACTAAAATCCTTTTACTCTTCCAAGATCCAGCCTAGAATACTACATTGCATTTATTTCCTCTTCATTTTTACTTTCTTTCTTCTATTTCTTTGTCTTTTCTATTTTGTTCTAACTTTTCTATCTTCTGATCATATAGTCTTTTTTCCTTTTCAAGGTTTCCTTTCCTTTCATCTCCCAATCATTTTGTTTTTATCTGATTATTTCATGCCAAATTGATATGACTGGAAAAAGGAAATATTTTGAAGGCTATTACATTAGCTTGGGAAATTTTCCAGTGGCCTGGCAGAGTTGTTTCACATGAAATTTTTGTTTATGTTGTTGTTTACTATTGTAATAAATTGAGAAAATCTGTATGAATTCAACTCCCTTTAGAACCATGTCTTGAAGGAATATATTTTATTTTTGCCCTTACTAGTTAAAATCCAATTCCCCATTAAAAAAAAAAATGTTTTTAAAAAGGGAGATTTAGAAATCAACGTTTAGAATAAACAGGATTTTTAACTGGGGATCGCCATTCTACTCTATACCCTTGAAGACATTAGTGCCTGTGATTACATGGATTTGTTGTTGGGCTAGAGTATGTTTGTTTTGTAGTTTACTCTAAGGATGAATCAAAATGCCACAGTGTCAAGATGGGGTCTTAATGCTAAACTCAAATTCTGATAGTAAATTCAATGCCGGGTACCCCGCATATCTGTAGATAGACACAAAGGATGTTGCATCTGATCAGCCTGAAGACAAAAGATAATTTTTACTGGGAATTTTTTGAATTTTTTAAGCTAGATGACAGTACCTTAAAGTGAAAACAATTGTGGAAGAGACTGAGGAGTGGAGAAAATTATGAGAAGGGGGATGACTTTTAAAAGATCTCAGTTAAAGATAGGAAGTGAATACTAGAAAAGTAAGGAAAGTAAGGTTTAGAAAAAGGAAAATTATATTTCACATTACAGAGACTTAAAGTCTTTCAATTTTATTTTGTTGTGACTGATGTGAAAACAGAAAGAAGAAAAGCAATCTTGTAAACATCAAAATGTAAATATCGCCTAATGAAGAAGAATCTCAAGGCAATGCTATTTTCCCTTAAAAATAGTGAAGAAAACCAGTTAACTGGCTTAAGGTGACACACATAAGTGATGATGCAGCTCCCAATGAGCCTTTAGGGACATGCTGTACTGTAATTAGATTGGCATTCTTCACAAAGTCGCTCTCTCACTTGCTCACACCCTGAATCTTTTAATTCGGTTAGCTTATAAATGGTTCTAAAAAAACCCCACGCACATGAAAAACGTTTCCATGCCATGAATTCTGCAATTTAATATGCATAAAAGTTATCACTATCTTTTGCTTATTTTGTTTTACTTTTTTTTCCAAGACACCGCTTTTTCTGTTTAAACTAATAGTGTTCACAAACTACCACCGATTCCATCATGAGGATTACTCTTATTATTGGATTTCTGCAACAAGGTGCATCCTTTTAGTACTGGTAGGTAGTGCTTCACTTGGTATGATGTATTTCTAGCAATGTTAGCAGATAGAGAACTTTTTAATACACAAAGTGAGGTGTGGGCAACAACAGATGCCTGAGAGAGAGTAAACAAAGAAGCTCTCAAGCTGGCTGAATGTTTCCTTCATAGAATCAAAGTGTGAGCAAAATTCTGAAGAAAAACGTGGAAAACTTCATGTGACTGAACTTTACTTTAGTTGCTGTCTTTATATGCAAAAAAAGGCTATAGAATAGTACCAGACTTCTAGGAAGTGAAAAAGATTGTCCATCCTATGTAGACGGTGTTTAATGGAAATTGTCAGTGGTCCCACTTGGGAATGAGACTGTATGGTATCTGTTGGCAGCCTCAGAAGGAAGGCAGCTTTCATCATGCAAAAAAGAGCTGCTTGTGACCAGTCAGGCTTGCAGCTTTTATTCTAATTAGCCCTGTTCATTGGGTTGGCGATTCTTAACATTCTTTGGGCCCATCTCTCGTGGGAAATGATATGCTTAAAGTTAGGGATCAAGACACAGTAGGAATCGATCCCAGGAACTCACTTGAGCTGTCTTAGAGAAAACTTTAGAATAGAAGTTAAAAAAAAAAAATCAATAAAGTGAAAGTTGTCAGGCTCCAAAATGGAGCCATTTGTGTTCAAAAACGAAACAAACAAATGAAAAAATCTTGACAAGTAGAGCCAGGGTAGGCTATGGAGAGATGGTCCTCATGATTGCATGCCTGATAACAAAATCACAAAAGACTCAGCAAAGACCACAACCTTGCACAAAGGTCTCACAGCCTCACACAAAACATACTTTAACAAGGACATCTACTGGAGCAATTGCCTCTCCAACCTCAGATAGGTGTCAATCTTCTTGTTGGCCTTTGTAGCCAAGGATAATTATCTCAAAGCAATTATGCTACCTCCCTGAATATATACATAGTTTTCTATGGCACCTATATTCCCACTACAATGCCCTATTCCCAAGTAAATATCGTTTTCTCTTAGAGAGCTTCTCTCTATTTGTTATTTAGGTTGACAATATCAGTAACCAGTTTTTACACAATGCCTAGCCTATGCCAGCACATAGGTATATTAAGTCTTTGCTACCAAGACCAGCAGCATCAGCTTCATCTCGAAGTGTCTTAATCAGTTCAGGATATTATAACAAAGTCCCACAGACTGGATAGCTTATAAACTACAGAAATTCATTTCTCATGGTTACTGAGGCTGGAAGTCCAATAGGAGATGTCAGCTTGGTCGGGTTCTGGTGAGGGCCCTCTTCTAGGTTGCAGACTGAATTTCTCCTTTTATCCTCACATGGCAGAAAAAGAGATAGAGAGCTCTCTGGGATCTTTTTTTTTTTTTTTTTATGGGGCACTAGTCCCATTCAGAAGGGTTCCACCTTTGTGATTTAATTACCTCCCAAAGGCTCCACCTTCTAATATCATCACATTAGATGTTATGATTTCAACATATGAATTTGGGGTAAACACAAACTATCAGAGCTTCCCAGGGAGTTTGATAGAAATGCAGAATACCAGGCCCCACTCTTGACTTACTGCTTCAAATTCAGCCTTTTAACAAATTCTCAGGTGATGCATCTGCACCTTAAAGTTTGAGAATCACTTCAGGAGAAACTTTACAAAATTCATCCTAAGATTTATTAACCAATTTAAAAGCCCAAATTTATCTCTAGAGTGAGGGCTAAGCCAGTGTGTTTCTTCAAGATTCAACTGTATAATTGAATTCATTTGTGAGACTTGTAGATTTTGTTGTGTATCCTCATTACACAGAAAAGCATGAGCTGCTAAAATTTGAGGTTGCTCACTTAGTGTTCTAATCCAGAACTCAGTGCAATATTCAGAGGTGGAGTATAGGCTGGATTGTGTAGGCTGCTCTTCCTCTTGCTTTAACATTTTTATACAAGCAATATCATGAGGGAAACAATGAGCTATAGATGGAATCATAGAAAGAGAGATTAAAGGGAAGGCAGTTGGAATGAAAGGAGAAAAAAGAAGATGCATTCTTTTGTTTTGGGGACAGTAATGGGCTTAAGAGCAGGGCATATTCATCTGAGCCTGCAGATACATTTTAATATTAACTGGCAGGGCTATTGTCTTCCTTAATGACAGCTTCCATGAGTCACTGCCATTTCTACAGCGCCTGGTGAGTGTGAGTGCCTGGGGGAGAAGAGGTGCCCTTACAGAGTAAAGGACCCCAGTGATTTTTCATTTAGTGTCTGTCTTCTTTGCAGACCCAAATGATAAGTTTTTATAATCTCCATCTATGTTGAACATCTTTAGTTTCGTAAGAAAAAGATTTCTTACAATGCTTAGTAGTTTTTGAAGCAAAAAGTTTCTGCTTCCTCCTCACAGATCTTCTATTTCTATAAATTTAATGTTTTCATATTTCCTAAGTCTCTTCTTATGTTACTTCTTTCCCAGTAATAAGAGTCCATTTAGGTGAAGGCAGCAGCAAGACTCATTCTCGTCTTCAGGTGCAAACATCGAGTGAGGCTGTGGTTGAACATTACATGGAAGGAAGACAGGCAAAATGAACTTAGAATTGAGATAAGGTGAAGACAGAAGTATGAAGAGGGGAAGGGATATTTAGCCACAATTGGGTAAGGGAAAAAATACAAAAGTTGGTATTCGTTCCTGATATTAACTATTTCATATCTGATTGTAAAGGCTTGCATGCCTACTTTTGCTTCTTTTCTATTCCTGACAACCAATAGAGAGAGTGATTCTAAATTATATCAGTTATAAAAGAATACTCCAGCTTTTCTCTAGTTCTCCTTCCTCACCACCTTCTTCTGAAAGAATAAGCTGAACACCACAACACAGAGGTTTCTTGGAAAATGTTTATCACACATTTTCATTCTAACTGAGCTCAGTCTTGTAATTCTGACCTTTTTCATTGTGCTGTTAGAGAATGTGTGAAAATGGGCAAAGTAAGAGAGAATTTGAGTAGTCAAAAAACCACGATATGCTCAGTTCTTTGCATTTATGAAATGGAATTGTTTTCTGCATCCCAGCTGCCCTGATACAGTATCATAAATTTGGATTATATGTCAATTATCCAAATTTACTTCTCTGTGCTTTCTCCTTTGAATATAAATGTGAAAGCTTTAATTTAAAGCTTTCTTATGCAGAAAACTTCTCATAAGAACTCTTTTAACCACCATTCTGAGCTATTTCATAATCACCAAACATCTTCTCTTTCCAAGGTCATCTGTTTCACTACATCATTGGAAATGAAGTGGGACGTATGGGTCTGTTTAATCAAATTTCATGCTCTGTTGCCTCTATCTTATGGCCTCTTTGCTAATTGATCAAGTTTTCAATTAAAGTCTTCCATCTTTGTTTTAATTCTTTGTTAAGGTTTTTATTCCATTAGATGATTCCGTGAGATCTGCGTTCCTACAAACCTTTCTTATCTTCTCATTTTATCTGTCTAATGTGGAGTTGCTTGCTTTGAGGAAATACTGTTCTCTTTTTCCCTTTGACTTCATCCCATTTCTCACAGTGAAATTTCTCCTTGAATTGGCTTTGTCTACTATATTCAGTATCTTTAAATTTTTGATTTATTTGTTCGGGAGGGAATTAATTTATTTCATGTGTTATCAGGGATTTTTTTTTTAAAACCTACTGTGCACTTTAGAGCTGTCTTGTTCAGTAACAATTAAGCAAATTAGAAACATAGTTTTCTAAGCAACAGCTAAAAAAATGACTGTAGTTAATAAATGGAAGGCATGCAACACTACCTTTTAGGTAGGATGCTTGTCTGTGAGGTCTCTCTAATGAGCTATAGCATTACTTGATTACCAAACCCAGTTTATTGTTTCTATAGATCAGGTAAGTGCTAACACAACAAATATATGCATCTCTCTGATTACTCACTGATTACTCACTTTTGTACTTGATAAGCAAAGATTCAACCCAAAAGCTACAGTAAATCAAATCTGCTTTAACATTCACTAATGAATAGTGTATTCAAATATAATAGTTATTAAATTCAATATGTTTTTAAAAAACAAAGAAAATGTACTGACAGGATCAATGTAAATAAGCTTTGTCTAGGAGTACTTTACTGATTGCAAAATAATTCTTAATTCCAAAATGTGGAATTTTAACTTTAAGTCTCATACTTTCAACCCTGCGGGAGAAATTCAGACAACACCGTATCATGGAAGATTTTGCAATGCATGACAAGCTGTATTAAAGGTTTACTGTTTAGACGTTTTACAATATGAAATTCTCAGTTTATGATAATCTTCAAATAAAGTGTGAAAGCCCATAAAATACATTTCTTTTGCCTGCTTAAGATCCAAAGAGCAAACATACTTTCTCACTTTGGTTTCAGCATCTTGAAGCAGACAGAGCTTGTGCTCAGATTGGGACAGTGGTTCTTGGCACTTGCTCTAAGACATGCTGCTGATGCTGCAAGCAGTGGGTTTTGGAGCATATAATATTTTGCCTTTACAAATATGTTTTAAATATTCAGAGCCCAGTGATAATTTTAACAAGATTTGTTTTTACTTTCACAGGTTCTTTAATTTTTACTCACTGCCTGATAAAGATTTAGCTTGTTGCATGGATCAAAAATGCCAAAGAGCAATTTTAAAGATAGGTATGTCTAGGATGCATGTTATTAACCATCACACCTCCTTGGAAACTGAAGAATTAAAATAGCAAGTTGTGAAATAATTTTCAAACACATGCAAGTTCAATGAATCAGTAAACTCAATGTACATTTAAGGATATTTTCCTGAAAGGGGCATAGAAACCTAATTAAGGAATAAATTGTGCAACCTACTCTAAAACTTTCCTGTATTTTTTTTTGTGCCCTTATAAAATTAAAAACAAAAAAGACAAAACAAAAACTCTTAACTGTATTTTTTGCCAAGATTCTATCTTCCTATTTTACAAGAATATTCTAGTCTCCAGATATAAAACTGCTCAACTATCCCAGTGGTTGCTTGTTTTAACAAAAATCATTTTGTTTTAAAAATTTATGATGTGTTGTGGCTGATCAAATTGAACCATACCATGTCATAAATTCAAAACCAATTTTGTCTAAGAATGCACACTATCTGTTGAAAAGGCATTTCTCCCTACATTCCATTGTTTTTAAAGCAGAGCTTTCCCCTCTTGAGTGTGTAGCAATATCACTTGGGGAGACCACATCCCTGCAGATTCAGATCCGATTGATCTGCAGTAAAGGGATCCAAGAATCTGCAGTGTATGAAGCTGTTGTGGCTCCACTTGGGAAGGAGAATTGAACACAGAAGACAGACAACAAACGACAGACACACAGAAACGATACAAGACTGCAGCAATTCCTGCTGGCAGCGGCTTTATTTTTAACACTGTTCTTTTGTCATCTGTCCCAGTCTACCCCAGCTTTTCCCACCACTATTTTCTGTTCCCAGAATGTTTTCGTTTCAGCATGGACTGGTTCTCACCGCTCTGCCTCGGAGTTAACGAGTGCGTCTCCTCCTTTGCCCTTTCCCGTTTGCGGGTCAAGCCACCCTGGCTTGTTTGCAAGTCACAAGGTGTCTTGAGGCCGATCAACAAGAAACAATCCGTGTGAGAACAGGTGTTCCGAGAACTGCTTTGTTTAAACATGGCTGAGAGATGACCCGGTGTCCACTATAGAAGCCCTCATCATTGTCCCCCATGTCATTCTAATGCAGCTAATTCTTACAAAGATCTTCAGAGATATTGTGAGGACATGGTTTAAATAGGCCAACATTCCTGCTTCTGATAAAGACCTTGACCTTTGCTTATTTACTGGAGGGTGTCAGAACCTTAAGGTTTTTTTTTTTTTTTTGAGTTGATTTTTATGGATTACATTGTCAAAAACTATTGAATATCATCTCTTTTATTTTATGGTTCAAATTTGACTTGCTGATAATCTACAAAAGCAGTTCAACCTGTGAATTAAACTTCCAAAAACTATCATCTTCTATAATTTTTACTTAAATGAGTCTTCTTTTGAGGGGCTGAATGACTTGTTTTCTGGGTTAAGTGATTTCTTGTAATGATCTTTATCAGATAAAACATGTTATATTTTTGAGTAAAATACTGACTTTTTCATTATTCACTCTTATTAAAGGAACAACAAATAACCTCCATGAGACTTCTTTAATATTAGTTGTAACATTACTCTTCTACTTCATTAAGGTGGGCTATTTTCCTTATAGGTTTCAATTTGAAATAACGTGACACAGTTGGAGATCAGTTGTGCTAAATCTGTATTTGTGTCATGGTATCCCTGCTTGCTAATTTCATTCTGCCTTTGAAGTACCATTTGTTTCCTTCAATGGGTGTGGACGTCTTTGGACTCTTGGAAGCCCAAGTTGATTAATTAGAAATCAGAAATGAGAGTGGTAGTTGATAGCTTTTCCTGACTCATGCCCACAGACACACTGAATTGCATTTAGTAACAGGGATCTGGGGAATTCCAGATTCTTATTTCTGATAAAATTCTTGGCTCTGAAGTGTGTGTAACACACTCATGTTATTGTATTTCTATATTGCTATATACAGGTAAACCTCATGGGAGAGTATGTTAGTGTAGGTCCAAATAGCTCTGTGCATTTTATTGCATCATCATTTACAGTCCTTATCTATTAGCTGAAGGGTGCACATCAGAGCTTCCCTGCAATAGCATTTGGGTGGAATTATTCTTAAAGAACTTTGCCTTTAAAATAGTCTTGTTGGTTAATTATGTTCTTCTAAAGAGGTTTTGGATCTGAAATGGCAGGACACTTAAGGGAGTAGTTGGTGATAACTCCATTATGTATGCCTTTCCCCCCAACCTGGCTTCTCTGGTTGTAACCCCAGGCCTAGTACTATAAATTTCCAAATCCCAGGCTGGAATTTATCTTCACAGTGGAAACTGGGTGGGGCATGAATTTGAAAAGGAATATGAGGTTTATTTTCCTAAGTGCTTCCACAGAGAACCTATGCCCAAACTTTCATTTCCTTTTGCGCTCTTCCAGCTCTTTGAACTTCTGAGAGAAAGGAAACTATATAATAATGGGGGAAAATAAAACAGGGACGCAAGGGAGTGCACATAACAGAGGGAGCAGCAGATCCACAGAACGGGGTTTTCTGCCTTTTAAAGGATGGTGTTTTATATCCTCTATAGTTTCCTGCTTGAAGGGATTTGGGAGAAAGATGTTAGAAGGGAACTTTCACTCAGGAGGTTGGCCAAAAGCAAAAAGACTAAATGCTACATTCCCATTAGGAATATCAAATCGTCTTTCAATAATACAGTATATGGAACTAGCAGTGGATCTGGGGTCAGAAGTGAGGCCTAAAGCTGGCACGTAGGAAACTGTGTACTAAGGCAGGTCAGCTTATTTATGCAAACCTTACTTTCTTATCTATAGGAATGTACTGCATGATCGTTCATGTTTCTTAGCCCTAAAATTCTAAGATTTTAAATAGAGACTGATTATGTTTCTTCCACTTCTGAGGTGGACAAGAGGTTCTCCAGAGTATATATTTCCTATAAGATCTGAGGGACAAGCCCTAATGCAAGGTACATGGGTAAGCTTCGGTTGGTCTGTGGAGCTAGGAGAGTTCATGCAAATTTAATGGATGAGTGCTTACAGGATTTTTCTGGGGATCACAGGGTTTTTGTGTTTTTGTTTTGTAAATTAGATTCTCAAAGGAGTTTATGACCCCAAACAATTCCCTAAAGATTCAAGTGTAAGAGAGTCTATGCGTGGACAGGTCCTGAGAGAACATCCTAGATAAGGCTTGAGGAGAACTGAAGTGGTTGGGCTCACACTTTCCTACCTTCTTTCCACTATGTGCCAGAATTCAAGGTTTTAATAAAAACTTTCAGAAGATATTATCTTAATGTAATTCTAAAGCATCATCGTAAAACAATTACCTAAAACAATTATCAGAAAGTAAGAATGTGTTCAAAACAAAACAAACAAAACAAAACCCCCAATGATGGCTGTGTATCAAAGGCACACAGAAACTAACTCAAGAGCTCCCGGTGGCCAATGCTGGAACAATTTGAGCAACAAAATAATGTAGTGTTGGATTATAATCCCCAGTACAAAATAAATACCCATGAGCCTTATGGTGTCTAAGTAAGTGATTAAATAAATGAGTAAATTGGGGAGAATAGATAAATCTTCTGTAAATTCCAAATAATTTATGTAGATATTAACACCTGTCCCTTGAGAAGGTAGAGACTATGTCCCCAGTTCTTAAATGGAGGTTATGCATAGTGACATTCTTCCAGAAAGTAAAGTATGGAATGAGGACAAAAAGATTGACTTTACAGTGGAGAAGCTTGACAAATACTATCTTAAGCAGTTAATCAAGGTTAATGTCAACAGATGTCAGTCATGTTGATAGGGCATACCCTTGATATAATGGGTGAGAATGGGCATTCACCTTTGTGGTCTTCCTCCCTCAAGCACATTACTCCTGCCTACTCATGAGAAAAAAATCAGACAAATCCAAATTGGAGGATGAACATTTTACAAAAAGCCTGACCCTCAAAACTGTCAAGGTCATCAAAAACACAGAAAATCTAAGAAACTATCACAGCCAAAAAGAGCTTAAAGAAACATGACTACTAAATGTAATGTGATGAACTGAAAGAGAAAAAAAAATACTAAGGAAAACATGAAATAATCTAAAAAAAATTGTGGACTTTAAAAAATACATTGTAGAGTGATTGTATGTGTATATGAACATATCCCTGCAATTTTATTGACATTTATTTGGAATGCGATATTGTCTAATCCTTAAGGGCAGACACTAGAGTCCTATTTCCAGGGTTCAAATCTAGGCTCTGCCAATAATTATTAGCTATATAGCTTTGGGTAGTTATTTAACATCTCTGTTCCTTAGTTGTTCTAATGTAAAATTAAAATATGTAACTCTCTTAAGATAGTATTTTCTCCTAGAAGATGCTCTTTGTTCATTATTGTTTATTGTTTACTTCTTTTTTTTAGAGACAAGGTCTTGCTATGTTGCCCCGGCTGGACTTGAACACCTGAGCTCAAAAACTTCTCCTACCTAAGCCTTCTGAGTAACTGGGACTATAGGCGTGCCCCACCAAGACTAGCTACTTAGGTCATTGAGTATGAAATGTCCCATTTCCTTAAGTACAAAGTTTGATAGTCGATATCTGTGACATTTCACTTTGACACTTCTTGATTTATTTTTATTGTAAAGGTAAATTCTCACTCTTTCAAACGCATGGTTTGGCTTGTGATTATCTTTCAAAGTATTTTTTAGAGAAATTTTTGTGAAACCATGGGTAAGTCAAAAATTCATGTCATTTTCAAATATGAGTTTCATACCAATGTTGCGTAGACAGCTCAAAATATCAACAAAGTGTTTGGGAAGCATGTGGCTAATGAGCACACAGAATGTTTGAAAAGTTCTTTTCTGGTTATTTTAATCTTGAAAATGAGCCACGTGGATGACCTGAGACAAAGGTGGATAATGACGAGCTTAAAGCTGTAGTGGAAGCAAATCCACCTCATCCTACACGTGAATTAGCAGCAAAGTCTGACATTACTACTCCAACAATATTGGACCATTTCAAACACATTGGCAAAGTAGAGACGCTGGATAGATGGATATCACATGAATTAAACAAACATCAGAAGAGGAATTGTCTCAAAGCTTGCCTTTCTTTGCTCTCACGACACAAAGGCAAACCATTTCTACACCACATTGTTATGTGTGATGACAAATGGATTCTTTTTGACAATCACAAGCATTGGGCAAATGGTTGGATAAAGATGAAGTGCTGAAACACAGTCCAAAACCAAATATTCATCAAAAAAAGCTAATGGTTTCTGTTTGGTGGTTCAACACTGGTATTATCCACTACAGCTTCATGAAACCTGGTCAATTACTTGCAGTGGATGTCTACTGCAACCACTTGGACAAAATGATAAGGATACTTGCAATTAAGGAGTCCAAGTTGGTCAAGAGAGGCCAATCCTCTTGCAAGACAATACTCAACCACATGTCACACATACAATGCTGCTCACACTACAGAGGCTGGACTTGGAAACTCTCTGTCATCCACTGTATTCACCAGACCTTGCACTAACTGCCTACCACTGCTTCCTGGCTTTGGGCCAGTTCTTGTAAGGAAAAATATTCAATTCTCAACAAGCTGTAGAAAACACCTTTTATGATTTCATTGCCACTAGCTCTCCAGACTTCTTCACTACTGGCATAACTAAGCTACCATATATTACCATATATTTTAGGTGCATACTTTGATTAATTGTACTGCTCCTTGTTTGAGATATAATAAACTAAGCTTTTAATTCCAAATTGGACATTTTTAATAGTTGTTTCCTCCTCCTCCTCCTTCTCCTCCTCCTCCTCCTCCTCCTCCTCCTTTTTCTTGTGGCAGATCTTGCTATGTTGCTCAGGTTGATTTCAAACTTCTGTCCTCAAGTGATCCTCCAACCTCAGTCTCCTGAGTTACTGAGATTATAGGCATGAGCCACCATACTAGGCTCTGAGCTATTTTGATATATCGTGATCCCCATCTTACATATAAGGAGACCAGTTCAAAGAAGTTAAGCTACTTTCTGAAAATTACAGATAAATTGCAGAGTGGAGATACAACATATTCCAATTTCAAAGCCCATGTATTTTAAACTATGTAAAGTTGCCTCTTAGGCAATCTCTACTTGTAAACTCTCTGAAAGTTTTCAATTAAAGAAAAGGTCCTGAAGATACTGCTCTAAAATTTTGTCCTTAACATTTTATCACCTTATTTTTCACAGTACCCTTATAGAGATGGAAGAATAAGCATTGATTTCTGTATTTTGCATAGGAAAAAGCAATGCTCTAATTTTTTTCTTCTTTTCTCATCAGAAATTTCTTAGAACGTGGGAGTAAAATCTACCTTAATCAGACTAAGTTTTATTATTTGCTCCAAAAGGAATATATGCAATGTTCTATGCTAGGTATTATAGGCAATGTAATGATGAATACATTATGATTATTCCCCTGAAGGATTTGGCTATATAGTGTTTTTGTCTTCTTTTTACCTAAACTAGGCAATATATTTCACATACATGTATTTTATAATTAGTTTAATGCATCATCGTGTAATCATATTTTTAACAGCTAAATATCAGACAAAAGATAACTCTGAAGTTATTGAGTTTTAAAAAGAAAAACACAAATTATATAGTAAAAAATTTTGCTGTGTTAAAAATAATATAAAGAAAATAAAGTTGCATAAAATTGGGACTTTTTTTGGAATTATATACATGCATTTGTATACAATACAATATATATATAATGTTTATATGTAGCATTGTCAGACCACATATGAGGGCACTATACAGAAACATCATCCTGTAGGCATGTAAATATGAGTGTTTTGCAAAAAATAGTAAAGGGAGAGGGAAGCCCAAACTGGCAATAAGTCATACATTAACATTTATTATGTAATTATTATTGTGCAAAAAATTACCCCAAAACTTAGTGGTTTAAAGAAACAAAATACCCAGTTTCTATAGATAAGAAATCTGGGTGCATGTTCTGGTTCAAGATTTCTTACGAGATTTCAGTAAAGGCATTGGCTGGGGCTGTGATCTCATCTAAAGGCTCTGCTAGGGCAGCGTCTGCTTCTAAGTTTACATACCTGGTTGCTGGCAAAATTCACTTCCTCACTGATTGCAGGATAAGATCCTCAGTTTCTCACTGGCCATTGGCCAGAGGCCTCCCTTAGTTCCTTGACACATGTGTTTCCCCATGAGGCAGCCCTCAGCATGGCAGTTGACTTCCCTCAGAGCATGAGAGCAAGTGAGTGCCCAAGGAAATCAGTCTTTTTTATAAGTTATCCCTATAAGTGACATCCCGTCGCTTCTGCCATAATCTTTTGTATAAGTTAGTCACTAGGTCCAGCACATACTCAAGGGGAAAGGGAGTGCATACGCATGTATAACAGGAGGTAGGGACCACTAGGAGTCATCTTAGGGGCTGCCTATCACACAGTGTAGTTTGCATAAGGAAATACTGTGAAACACTGAAGGAACGTGCCTTGGCCCAAGTATAGATGAATGCAGGGGCAGGGGAGGCTCCATGGGCCCAGCCGATGGGTTGTATCTCAAACATGTGGGTGGTCATGGCGATGGAGTGTCTTTCGTCTGGTTGCAGTGTATAGAGCTGTGAGATATGTAACAAAATGCATAGCTCTTTACCAAAATCATTGTCTCTTCCTCCTGGGAACACAGCTAGACCACATTTGCAATCATTCTTAGAAGGTAGGTATGGACGTGTGACTGGGTTTCAGCTAGAGCAATATAAATAGAAGTTATGTGCACCACAGTCAGGAAGACACAAAAAACTTCTACTCACGGTCTTCCATGTTCTTTTCCACTTCAGCCTGAGTGGAATGTAGATACCTTCAAGGGTGACTTTGTAAGGCCCATTTTGAATATAACAGAGCCTAAGATAAAAGGAACCTTAGTGTCTGAATATATGTCTGGAGAGAGTCATCAACTGATCAAGAACAATCATTTTGAACATCAGATGGGAAAGAAACTTCTACTGTATTAAGGCACCAAGACTATGGAGTTCATTGATTATAGAAGCTAGCATTCCTGGAACAACTACCAGGGCCAAATATCTGAAGCAGCATTCCTGAACCAAACAGTTAAGCTCCAGCAATGCAAGGGCAAACCAGAAATTTAAGATCATGGCTGACTTATATTTTAATCCAAAATGCCTAGTAAAGTTTTTGGCACAAGGTGGATTCCTTGTAGTTTGATTAAATGATAGATTCTGGCTCAAGTTAGTCAGTTATTAAGGGGAGCTGATACATGTAAGGTTTATGAACTAGCAGAAGTAATTTGAGCTTAGAGCAATACCCACAATAAAATTTCAGAGGGTGATATTGTTGTTTTGTTTTGTTGTGTTTTGCTGTTGTTAATGTATTGCCTTCAACCTCTGATGTAGAATTCTAAAGCTAATTAAACAGGTCAGAAAATGAAAGGCCCAAGTTAGGAGCTTTAGAGTGACATATTAGATTTAAGAGTAAAGAGTTTAGAGGCACTGACAACAACAATAAATTTGGTTTACTAAATACTTACCTTCTTCAGTCAGCTTTTATTGTTGGCCCAGATATATTACAACACTGCTTTCCTCAAAACATCTTAAAGACTTTTGATGCCTTTATAACTCATATAATATCTTGTAAATTGGATCTATAGTGTGTGTCATTTCTATTTTTGTTTAACAGTCCTGTATTGAATACCTACTATGTGCCAGGCATTGGGCCACGTGCTGGAAATATTGGCATGTGTGGCTCTGTGTCTTTTAGGAGTTCATTCTAGGGAATTTAAGGAAAACATAGGTTACCTGTATATAGGCATGCTTTATCGGGAGCATCTGAAGTGCTAGCATTAATAGCATAATACTTGAAAAGAAAAAATAAATAGAATACCAAAAATTGATGTTTATGTCCACCAAATTTTTCTCATCGTTACTACGCCTCTTGCTCCCAAACTCTGTACATTCACATATACCAGATACTTTTTCCTTTTGCTTTCTTTTCTAGTATATTTTTAAATACTTTTATTCCATTTGGTTTGTTGCTCAAGAAGAAAGAAAATAACGTATACCACATGTGGGAAGCCTTTCTGTGTCATTTTGATGACATGTTACAGTTCTGTAGCTTTTGCTTCTTTGTATGTGAAAAATGGTAACTCGGAAGGGGCAAAACATCTGGCTGGCAGCTTAGGGCAGAGCCGGGCAACCCAGGATCTCCGCAGCCTGAGAAATGGGAAAGGGCGTGAGACACTTAAGAAAGAAGGCCCCTCTCTGAACTTAAACATGTCCTATGGGTTTTCAGAACAGTCACAATCCTGCTGTGGACAAAGATTTAATGGAGCAAAGGAAGGCAGTCCCAGCTTGAGAATTGCTTCTCTATATTTACGCCACTTCTTTATGTTTTTTCTAGATGCTGCTCTTGCCTGTGCAGCTCTCTTACTTGCCCTTAGCTAATAGCTTGTACTTTGAGCACTTAGTCCACGTCTGGCATTGGTCTAAGTACTTCACTTAACACTGTTTCATTTAATGCTCATAACAACCACTCCACAGGAAGGTGCTACTGTTGTCTTCATTTTTTCAAAGGGGAAAGCAAGTGAAGGTAGGTCTGACTGTTGCATCTCTAGCAAATGCTGGGGTAGTCTGATTCTAGTGGTCTGCCTCTTGACTACTTTCTGAACATTACTCCTCCCTTTCCCTAAAATTTCTTAATTTGTCTAATATAATTGAAAATTACTCGAAATATCCAAACTTACCAAATCACCTATATATTTATTTACTTTTAAGATAGGGCCTTTCTCTGTTGCCCAGGCTAGAGTGCAGTGGCATCATCATAGCTCACTGCAAACTCCAACTACTGGGCCTGAGCTATCCTTCTGCCTTGGCCTCCAAGCAGCCTGGAATATGGGCATGTGCCATGACATGCACCTAATTTTAAAACAATTTTGTGTGGAAATGGGGGTCTCGCTATTGCACAAGCTGGTCTCAAACTCCTGTCCTCAAATGATTCTCCTGCCTCGGCTTCCCAAAGGACTAGGATTACAGGTGTGAGCCACTATGCTCAGCCTGTTTTTTATTTTTTTGTTTTTTTACTTAACCATTTATTATATGTGTTTTCTCATTTGACTATCATTTGAAACCATTATATTTAATGGAACAAAATATTCCATTTGGATTATATAATAATGTATTTAGCCAATCTGCTATAGTTAGACATGAAGAGTTTTCTCCTCATTTTTCCTCTTTTTTTTATTTCAGGAAATTATTAGAGTACAAATATTTGGGTTATATTTTATATCTTTGCCTCTCCCTAGCAAGGATTAGAGGTCTGCCCCTCCCCTCCACAATGCTCACCGTGTCTCTCAGTTGTGAGCCTACCGCCCAACCCCCTAATCCCTGGAGAACACCACCACCATGTGAGCCCCATAGTGTTAATCAGTCAGTACCAATTTGATTCAGCCTGTTTATTTTGATGACTTTATTTTCTTTTCTTCAAAAATAATCATGTTTAATTTAGAAAATACAGATAAGCAAAAGAAGTAAACAAAATCACCTATAACCCCTCCATATAAGAGCCATGTTATTATCTTTGGTAGATAAACACGTATGAACACATGCAACTGACATTTATTGGGCATCTCTTATACGTTAACTCTCTACAGATGCAGAACTTTGTCAGCATTTTTCAAATTTCAGGTCACAGATATACACTTAGGCTAATTCATCCAATGATGCTTTCTTTTTTGAATGAGTGAAGAAGAATAAGGAAAAGAAGAAAATGTCTCAGTAGCTATATAGCCTGCCTGTGAAAAGGGAACACTGTTCAGGAAACAAAGGCAAGTAGTAATTTAACATTAATTCTTGGACAAATCTACTCTGGCATTGTTGCTCCCTATGCCATAAATCTACAATATCCTGTGAGAGTTTTCACAGCCTTCCCTCCCTCTGTTCCTTTTCTTTTGTTACCAAATAAATGTTTCCTTTCTTTATTACTTTTTCTTGATTATCACTAAGTAGTGCCTTCTTTCAGTATGTATCTCTGTTTTTCTTCATCCTTCTGTTTTGTTTATTTCTGAGTACTTTAACATTGAAACCCTATGATCTGATTTACTGCCCGTACACCTAGGCTGCTGTGGAATACCCCCGGTAGACGGAATTTACAGGTCAAATTACCATTAGGTACAGTTAGCCTGGATCATCTCAGTCTTGGTTTATGCCTGTTGATCCTACCTAATTAAGAGCCACATCCCTTTTCACTATCAAAATTTTCCAGTTTGGATGATAAATCATATGATTATGTTGCTCATAGGCTCCTGGTTAGCCAGTAAAGGATTAGCTGTAAGTTCTTGAAGAATAGATCCAAGAGATGGGGAAAAAAAGTGTAACTGCCATATTAAGATTTTCCTAATTAGATTGATAACAGGAGACAAAGAATTGATTTTAAATATTTTGGTTGAAAAATATGATTAGTAGAATAGAATTAACCATTATTTATTTTTTAAAAGGCCATAAAAGCAGGATATGGAAATACAATTGCTTTGTAAGTGTACTAGAATTTTTTCAAAAGGATCACATGCTGGAATGAAAATGTATACAAGCACTTTTTAAAAGCTGATATCCTATGGATTGCATTTGATGCTACAATACATTAAAAATAGAAACAAATAATGAGAATGGAATTAAAATGAGCCAAATGAATGAAAACTTTAAAAAAAAAAAAGGGCTTCTAAAAAGTGCCTGGGCCAGGGAAGGAATCCAGAACAAGAAAATGCAATGAAAATATAAATACAATATACAAAAAAGTATGGAAAGCTGCCAAAATAGCACTTAGGAGAAAATTTATCACTCAAAATTTCACTATTCGTATGAAAGAAAAGAGAAAAACAATAAACTAAGCCTCTACTTAAAGTATTCAGGAAAAGAATAAAACAACATGCCAAATGAAAATAGAAAAAAGAAAATAATAAAAAATAAAATTGAAAATATGTTGGAACCATAATGCGAAATGAATCCAACTCACTATAAAGGCAACAATAAATATTTAGGAATAAATTTAAGAGCTGCAAATGATGCATAAAGCTACCAAGGTTTATTGGCAGAACAGTGAAATAAATGCAGAGGCAAACCACATTTCTGAATATGAAGATAATCGTATTCTAAATACGTCAGATGTTTCCAATATTCGTTATGGCATTGATACAGTCTCAATGAAAGAATAAACATGATTTTCTTTATAAATGGATAAAAAATTCTAATAATGCATGTGGAGGCATAAACAGGTCAGAATATCTAAGAGTTTTTTGAAAAAGAGAACTGAGGGTTATTAATTCCCATGTCTAAAGTGACAAGAATAAAAGCCGTGTGTCCTTTTAATGAAAATAAAACAAAATAACTAAATAAACTGCAACTATATTGAAATTTTAAATACAAAAATATGTTATAGACAATAATGACTATTCACTAGAACTTTAGAGTGGTCGCTTTGTAAGTACAGAAGTGATGGAAAATATCAAAATGGAAAAAGAGCCACAGATACTACAAATTTTAGCTTTGTACAATGAAAAGATTGCAACTATTAATAAATCAAAAACTGTACATATAGTTTCAGAAAAAGTGAAAAAAATTAAATAAGTATTATATAAACTGTTCATTTAGCATTTTGAAAAAATTCTGAACATGGCAAATAAGTAGAAGATATTATAAAAAGAATTACTTAGTTCAACAGACGTTTATTGAACACCTAAGCTCTCAGGATGCTTAGAAAAATATTATCACTGTCCTCAAGGAGCTTGCAGCTGTTAAGCAAATAAACATGGTAAAGAAATGCAAATTAGAATAGGACTGTTAAACCACTTTATACTTATTTAATTGGTATAATTAAAGTTAAAATCCTTAGTATAGATGAGATTTTTTTAAACTGATTCATTCACAATGCAGGCATCAATTCATTTACATTTTTTATACTTTTAAAATTTCACCATAATCAACTTTAACTGTTGAAAAATTCAGCAGTGTATATTAGCAGAAAGAAAAATCACTTGTAATATCCAGAAATAACTATAATTAATATTTTAATGTACATTCTTTGCAACATTTAAAGTGTATACTTATTTATTTACCAAAATACAATCATACAATATTGTTTATGTCTTAATATTTCTTATGTGTTATTCATAATAATATACTTCCAAATTATAATTTTCCTTTATTTAATCAAATTCCATTGTATTAATAGCAATGTACCATAGTGCACTTGACTAATCCTCTTTTGTAGGCTGACACTTTTCCAGGTTTTCGCTATTATTTAATTCATCCATCCAATAAATACTATTGTATTAATTGATGTCCTAGGTTTTGTGGACAAATTAATGAACAGAGCAGATGAGGTGTCTTTTCCCATGAGGTTTATATTTCGGATTGCTGTGCTGTTCACTTGTCCTCCTCAGGCTCCGATTTGCCGAGGCATGCCAACGCAGGAATCACTTCCCACTTTGCTTCAGGGTACTACCTTCTGAAGAGAATGCTGCGACCACCTCCCATTTCCACCTGTTGGGCCACGAAGCTTATGCTCCCAGCTGATTAGGTCCTACTGAACTTCTCCCCATGTGGTCAAAGAATGCCTGGCCTCACATTAGAATCAGCTGTCCTTTTATTCCAGCCTAGGGCTGATTTCTAGGAATTTGGGTGGTATTCTACCTTCAAGAAGCTGTTAAGATCAAATTGATCATGTCTAACTTCTTGTTTTTTTCCTTGATGGTCACCAAAAAGATGAATTCTCACAGACATCCAACTGATTCCTACATGTACTGTATGTGTCAAATGCTCAGTGATGCTTTTTTCTTAACTCAATCTCCTTCCTTTTCCCATCCCCCCAAACTGGCTCAGAGTGCCCTATTAAATTCTCACTAATTCTCACAAGCTAATTGTAACTGAACTGGAAAAATTTTTGTTGAAACATAAAAATTACAAAGCTAACAACAGAAGAAATACAAATTGTTAATATCTCTAATGTATTAAGTCTATTTTATTCATAATTAAAACTTTTGTGCAAATGAATCTCAGACCCAGAGAGCTTTACTGGTAAATTCTCAAAAAAAAAAAAAAAAGCAGAAATAAAGAATACCAATCCTACACAAATTGTTTCAGAAATAGAGAAGTGAATGCAAAATAAATCCACAATGAAATACTGTTAATATATACACATTAACCTAAATATAGTTACAAATCCTAACAATAGTAAGGTTGACAAGGATATGGAAAACTGGAATGCTCATATATTTCTTCTGGTGGGAATAGGATATGACACAATACTTTACTTTTGGAAAATTATTTTGTATTTTCCTTGTAAAGTTAAATATGCACCTCCCACAGTATCCTGCAATTTCGTGATAAACACATATGAACACACAAAGACTTGTACATCAATGCTCGTAACAGCTTATTCTAAATAGGCGCAAAGTGGAAAGCACATGTCCATCATTATATAAATGGATAATCAAAATGATAGCATATTCAAGAAATGGCAGACTACTTAGCAATAAAAAAGTACTGGGCATACACTCAACATATATGAGTATCAAAAATAGTATGCTCAGTGAAAGAAGCCAGATAGACAAAAGTGCACACTATATCATTTCATTTACATAAAATTCTATAAAATGCAAACTGATCTACAATGACCAAAAGCACAACATGGTTCTTCCTGGGTTCTGGGGTGGAGGAAGGAATTGACTACGTAAGGATATAAGAAGATTCTTTTGGGGAAAGGAAATGTTTTATATCTTGATTGTGGTAATGAATGGTTTTAAGAGTATATATAACTGTTAAAATTCATTGAATTGTACAATTTAAATAAGTTCAGATAACAAGTTTAACTGAAAATAATGTTTGGGAAAAATCCAAGTATCTAAGAAAGTAGAAAGATAGTGTGACATATTCAACTACATGTTTAATCATTGTTTGGCTATTCAAATTAGGATAAATTTATCTTGCTATAATCTTAAATAAAAAATAGAATAACTCAACAAAATATATAAAGGAAAAGTTACTCACTTCCTCTCATAGAAAAGATCCAGAAGGATATAATAATAATAAATGTAAATAATCTCAAAGCCCATTAGAAAAATTATTAAGATTTGATTTGTAGTTTTAATGGAATACTCACAAATAGCAATCACAAGTACATGGAAAGGTAGCACTTAAGCATATATGATATTTTCATGCACATTATTTCACGTAATTTTTACGAGTCTGTGAAGTTGATGTATTCTTACGTCTACAAATGAAGCATAGAAAACTAAATTTCCTCCTAAATTAGTGTTCTTATATTTTTCCAATTAGTGTCAATTGCTCTAGTCTTTTTAGAGAGTAATTTAAAAAGAACTATGTATTCAAATAAAAAAAAAACCTGATCTTTTATCCAGTAGTGCCACTTTCTAAACATTTCTATACATGTGAATGTTTTGAAGATGTGTGCATATATATTTATTGCAATAACGGTAAAATAGTTGGAATCAACCCAAATGTTCAAAAGGAAATATTGACATAGTGCAAACATACATTCAGCTATAGTTAAATAAATATGGTGCACCCATGCTATGGGATAATTCACTATCATTAAAATATGAATATTATATAAGTTTGTATGTTTGCATGTGTGAAGTGTTATGTGTAAGCCAGACAGTTGAGCCTCATTATTAGAAGATTCTGTATTTGCGAGTTTAGCTACTCACTAAAATTTATTGGTAATACCCAAACTAATACTTGAAGCACTTTTTTACAGTCATTTCTGGACATTCACATACACAGAATGGTGAAAAGTTTGAATTGTCAATGTGAATGTTGCTAGCTAAGATTGAATAAGGAAATATTTCCACCTTCTTGTTTCAAATCTTATACTATAAACTAGTGTCTTTTTTCTCGTCTAGATAGTGCCACATTTTTCACATTTTTGTGCTTTTTTTTTTTCTTTTTTTGGTGATTTTCTGCTTAAAAGGGTCCCCAACCATTACACTGAAGTGCTATTTAGTGATTCTAAGCACAAAAACACTGTGATGTACTTATGGAGAAAATACATGTGTTACAGAAGCTACCTTCAGGCATGAGTTATAGTGTTGTTGGCTGTGAGTTCAATGTTAATAAATCACCTATAGATTAAATAAGGTGTCTTTGAATAAAACATACATAAAACAAGATTATATATTGATTGGTTGATGAAAATTTTGTGTTAAAATTAAAAAAATACATTTCCAAACTCAGAGAACTAATAACTAAAAGCAATATTACTATTTTTAATCATTAATTTATGATTCCTAGTCCAGTGTTCTTGTCACTCCATCACATTGTCATTAACATAGATACATGTGTGGATTATATCAATATTTAAACAAATTGAACAAAAAATGCTATATTTTGATGGTATATGTGCCTATAAAGGAGAATTTGGTGAGTTGTAAGTAGGGTTATATATTCATTCATTTATTTTTCCCCTTTAAAATTAAATATAAAATATCAGTAACAGCAGACCAGGAAGAATCTGAGGTTAATAGCAGAATCACTATATAGATTTTAAAAAAATATCTTGTTCTTTGTATAATAACCTGGACTAATAAGGATGATAATTTATAATGACTACCTCTTACTGAGTACTTGTTGAGTACTTGTTAAGTCAGCCACTTGACATATATAATTCCATAATATTTCGGATGTTAATTTAAGCTTCATTTCCCCCTTGAATTTTCTTTATCTATTCATGAAGGAGACCTGCTCCTGTTTAGTGCCTCAGAGGAGATATGAAGAAGGGCAGAAGATGGAAATTGTCTGCACACCTTACTGATTTTTATGTTCTATAAGTCAAAGCCTTGAGGAAGATTTAGATAATTTTTAGGCTAAGTCAGGCAGTTTGTAGTGGGTCATGCCAGATACTGTTAATTTTCCCCAATATCTCTTTCCTCCTTCTTCCATAATAATAGTTCTGCTTTTTAGTTCTAGACATTACTCCCCAGAAAAACAACTTTATTTCCTACCTTTCTTTACAAACCAAGTTTGGATGTGTGAATAAATTGTGTCTAAGGTAATACAAGTAGAATATCATATACCACATTTAGCCATTTTCCTTCCATGGAGGTTTGCGTGTACCTTTTTCCTTTATTTAATTCTTTGCCTCTAATGTATTTCTGGATGTAGCCATGATAACTGAAATCAGTGCAGCCATCTTGAACCATGAGTAATGGTGGCCATGCAAGCAAGAGCAACATGGTAGAAAAATTCTGTGTAGCAGATATATCCTATCATTTCTGGACTACCCCCTTATGATATTTTTATTAAAGAGAATTATACTTATATTTTATTCAGCCACTGTCATTTTGGGTTTCTGTTACTCCCAGCTTAGGCTATTCCTCCTTAATATATAGATATGGTAGTGGGGGGTTAAGAAAAGCAGTTGGAAACAAGAGGCTGGGAACAAGTAGGCAGATCAGGCACTTCTCACCACACCACAGAGATATTCTCTACTACTGGGAAGTTGAGAATAGCAGAAGGAACCTGCACTCACTCTCTCTAAGCCTGCAAAAAATGACTGCAAGGTGTATCTGTGAGGATGGAACATGGGCAGCCTCACAATAGATGCTTATACCCAACGAGTAATAAAGAAACATTATAAACCCTGTACACTTTACATATGACATAATTCTGGGACCATTGATCAAATTTTTCAAAAATATCAAATCATAGGATATACTGAGTAATTATTTATTTTTAACAGAATAAAATCCACCTGGTACAACCTATGTGCTAGGTATTCTGCATAAATTATTTCATCTACTACTCATAAGAACCATGTAAGGGAGGAATTATGATTGACAAAGAATAATACCAATATTGTTGATAATATTGATAAAGAAACTGAGGGCTAAAGAATTTAAGAAATTTGCCAAAGGTCATATACCTAGGTAAATCAGTTCAAGCTAGCATTTAAACATAAGTCCATCTTTTTCCAAGCTTCTGATGTAATTGAAAATATGTGAAATCATGAATAAAAGCAAAAATAACTTCCAACAGGTTAGACAATATTTTAAAAACAAAATTCCAAATAATTGAGAGTGGAATATCTGACTATAAAAAAATTATATATAGCTGTGTGTGTTTGTGTGTGTGTGTGTGTGTGTGTGTGTGTGTGTGTGTGCGTATCACATACTCAAAGAAATTCTAAGGATAATATTTTAGTATTTTACATGCATTGTAGCAATTTTAATTGAGATTCTTGTTTAGTAGATCTGGTGCTCTAGTACCACTAGTACCAGGGGAAATAAAGCTATATATGATATTTAGACAGATGCTATGTAGGAATTTGTTCCATAACATGACACTATATAGAAGGAATACATCTTATATCTTGACAATTTTCTAAATTTGAAAACTCTAACTTGAATCCCTATTCTTTCAGTGTTATCAAGAAATAAAATCTTTGTCATCCTTCTTGGTGGTTACTGCTTCTTTTTTAGGATCATTCAAGGATTCTTAGAGATATACCTACTTTAGAAAATTTGGAAAATATTTTTAGATTTCCAGACATCTCAGTTGCCACTGTGATCCTATTTGCCCTTTGCCCATATGGGTGTGGTAAAATCTAAGAAAGTAACCATGGGGCCAATGTCAGGCAAACAAAAGTGAAAATTACTTTTCACTCCCAGCTCACAGAGTTGCTCTACTTAATGTAGTTATCCCAGTGTATGACATGAGTGCAAATTATATTACTTCCAGCCTTCATTATATAGTAGCTACCCTACTTCCTACTTATGAGAAGGGTCAATTGCTCCTGCTCATATGATAATTCCTTTCTTTGATTACTGGTTTACTGGAATAAGAGCCCCAGACTGGTAACAGTCATGGTCTTTTTTAAATAGCTGGACTTCTATTGCACATTCTGATGGAAATTTCATTCCTCTGGGATCTAAAACATCAAGATTTAAAGAGTCGAGATACAAGAGGATGGGAAACATAAATTTCAAGTGAGTTGTTAGGATTGGGAAGATGATAAAGATGAGTAGGGTCACTCCTAATTCCTCCTCTTGGTTCAAGGACACATGCATTTTATCTAATGGGGATATAGTACCACAGAGTTGCCACTGAGTTATGCATTCTGATGGATATTGTCCTACCATTGCAGTGTGTAATCTCTAAATTGATGTCTCACCTACAACTTTGAGTCCATTTCATCATTCTTTTGGCCAACCACTACTGAATTGTGTGATATCTGGTATACAGCATCCACTCAGATGCTATTTCTCCTTACCCTCTTATTTCCAATTTCTAATCTTGTTCCTTCAGATCCCTGATCAATCAGTCAGGTAATGAGACACTTCCCATATATCTATGTAAATACTTACCATGGGCCAATCTTCTCTTCACAAAAAAGTAGCTTAGAAGAAGATGATGGAAAAGGAAGTAACTACCAAGAATCTGGTTCCCCACCTAGATGAAAATTGCACTGGCAGAATCTGTCTAATGTAACTATTTTGGAACTCAGGAGTGTATTGAAGGCTTGCAACTTTGAGGAGAAGGTTTGGACATGCAGTTACTTTCAGTCAAATTCAGCCTTTAGCATAGTGGCCACTAACCATCCTCCATCTCCAACTCCGTGGAAGGCAGGTGTGCACATGTTCCTGGAGCAGCTGGCACAGAGCTACCTGGAACAGGGGGCACAAAAAGGACCCTGTTCCTCCCAATATCAAGGATCTACACTCTAATCACTGCTGCTTTTGATCATAGAAGCACAGACAAAAAGACAGGTAGACATTGCTATTGCACATCTCTCATTGTTGTAAGCAACACATCCTGTAGCTGAAGTAATTTCCAGAGAATTTAAAGAGCTAATGCCCTTCCTACCTTCATTTTTTAATTTTTATTCATTTGGGAGCCAGGCATTAAAGGCTAGGATATTTATGAACATAGTGGGGAAATTAGGAAGTGTCTGCACATACTCAACAAAAGGCCCAGGCTCAGAAAAGACTGAGAACAGTTCAAGTTTACATTTCAGATTGATCCTTGGAATAAAGACAGCTTACGACAATAAAAATAAGATAAAGAAAAATATTAACAAAAATTAGCATACCCAGGGGGAGAAGGAGAATCTTATGTTTAGAGTTACATTATTATATTCAAATATCCAATTTCCAACAAAAAGTCATAGAACATTAAGAAAAACCAAAGAAAGTATGGCTCATTCAAAGGAAAAAGAAGATCAACAGAAACCAATCCTGACAAATATCTGATGTCAGATCTACTAGACAGACTTTAAAACAACTGTCTTAAAGATGCTCAAAGAAGTAAATGAAGATGTGGATAAAGTTAAGAAAAGAATGTATGAGTACAAAGGAATTATCAAGAAAGAGGTAGAAAACCTAAAAAGAAACCAAAAAGAAATACTAGAACTGAAAAATACAATAACTGAAATTAAAAATGTACTACAGAAATTCAAAGGCATATTTGAGCAGGCCGAAAAAACTCGAGCAGACCATGAACTTGAATATAGAACAATGGAAACAATTAAGTATGAGAAACAGAAAGAAAAACCAATGAAGAAAAGTGAATAGAGACTAGAGAACCTATGAGGTACTAAATCAGACCAAAATATACATTGTGAAGGTTTGCCCACGAGAAAACAAAAAAGAGAAAGAAAAAAGGGCAGAGAGAATATTTAAAAAAATAATGTCTGAAAACTCCCCAGATTCAAAGAAAAACATAAATATTAACATCCAAGAAGTACAATAAACTCCCAATCAGATGAACTTAAAGACACTCACATGGAAACATATTATAAGGAAACCTTTGAAAGAAAAGACAAAGAGAAAATCTTGAAAGCAGCAAGAAAGAAGTGACACCTCACATACAAGTGATCTTCAATAAGATTATCAGTGGATTTCTTATCAACAACTTTGGAGCGCAGAAAGTAGTGCACTGATAGATTCAAAGTACTAAAAAAACAAAAACAAAAACCTGTCAGCTAAGAATCCTATGTGCAGTAAAAACTGTCCTTTAAAAGCGAGGGAGAAATTAAAGCATTTTCAGATAAATAAAAGCTGAGGGAATTGTTACCACTAAACCTGCCCTGTAAGAAATGCTCATGGTATCCTTCAGGGTGAAATGAAAAGATACTGGACAGTAACTTGAAGCTGTATAAAGCCATTGAAAGGTGAAGGGGTAAGGACAGTTAAATACACACAATGGAATACTATTCAGCCTTAAAGAGGAAGGAAATTCTAACATACGCTACAACATGATAATCTTGAGAACATTGTGCTAAGTGAAATAAGCCTGTCACAGAAAGAAAAGTATTGTATGATTCTACTCATATGAGCTACTTAGGAGTCATCAAAATTATAAAGACCAAAAGAATGGTTGTTGGGTCTGGGATGGGGGAGTGGATGGGGAGTGATTATTTAATAGGTATAGAGTTTCAATTGTACATGATGAAAAAGAATGCTAGAGATGGATAGCAGTGATGGTTATACAACTTTACAAATTTATTTAATCCCACTAAACTGTATAATTACAAATGTTTAAGATGATAAATTTTCTGTTTTGTGTTTTACCATGATAAAAATTTTGAAAAAAGAAAGTAGCTCACCAGATACACAGCTAAAGCTCTATGCCTTGGGAAATTTTTTTCCCGTTTGTCTTTCAGTATAGTCTTTACCCTGTACTGTGGCTATAATACAGTAGCAGTCAGTTTTCAGCTTGGACTGACATACTAAGCAGATCCATTCTATGAACCATGCTTGAGTTTATTCTTCCTCTGGTAGGTGATCATTGTGAGCACTCTCTAAGCACATAGATATGAGCTAAGGGAGGGACATAGGTACAAAAGTGGTAGGTGACATAGAGATCTGGACCATTTATTTGTGCAGCTAGTTTGTGCGGTCTGCACCTGTTCAAGCCCAATCCTAGATGTACTACTTCTGTCTTAGGATGACTTTCTATTGCGCTCTTCCCAATTTATGACTTTTTGCATTTGTGTGCACTCAGTTTATCATGGACACCAATGTGAGAGTTTCATCAACTACATACCCATTCTGATTTTGTATTTAGAAACTGGAAAGCAATTACAAACCTGCCTGTAAAAAACAGACTTGGACAAGGTTTCTCTTTGTTACATGATCCCATAAATTCTTACTCCAATGGGTGGGCTACGATTGAGCTTTGGATCTTTGAGTATCCAACAACATTTCAGAGATTTGGGAATTCATTACATAGGTTATATTGATTGACTAGTGGGTCGAAGAACCCTTTGTGAGAAGAACTGATGCAATCTCAACTGTGTACACTTGCTGTTGTATGTCAAAGAGATCTAGGCTCTTTTTAACCCGATAGCTTCTGAGTATGAGAAATTCAGATGTAAAAAAAAAACAGTTATAAGTATATTCAATGCCTTTTGACAAAATACTAAAGTACTCTTAGATAGATTTTAATAAATAGTAAAATACCTTTCAAATCCCTCCTGAATTCATTATTCTTTTTCTCCCATTTGAAGATTGAATTTATGATGGAGTTTTTCCCCCAGTTAGGAGGTTTTCAGCTGCATATAAGAGAAAGTTTTAACTCAAACAGTTTAAAAATGAATGTTTTGGATTTTGCCAAATGTTTCCCAATACATTCCTGATAAAAAAAAAATCTCTGCAAACTGAATATAAGGAAAGTTGCTCAACTTCATAAAGGGCATCTACAAATGATTTACATCTAACATCAAACGTAATGGTGACAGACAACACTTTCCCTCTAAGAATGAGGATAAGGCAAGGATATTCACTCTTGCCAACATACTACTCAACATCATACTGAAAAAGTCCTACTGAGTTCAATAAGTCAAGGAAAAAAAAAGCATACAGACTGGAAAGGAGAAAATAAAACCATTCCTATTCATAACAACATGATTGTCTTAAGAAAGTTCCTATTAGTGAAAGTTCTAGGATGTGACTACAAAGGGATGGCATGAGGCAGCTTTTCAGGGTGACAGAACCATTCTGTATCCTGATCATGATAGTGGTTAACCAAATCTAGGCCTATGTTAAAATCCATAGTATATCAAATAAAGTCAATTTTATTGTATGTTTAAAGAAACACGGATAGCCTAAAAATAAGGAATATTTATAATCTCACATAATAAAATATTCTAAGGTGGGCCGTTCCTGAGTTGATTCATTTAAAATGTCATAAAGGAGCTCGGGACCGTCCATCTTTCTGTTTAGTTTCCCCCATGTGTTGGGCTTGTCCTCAGCTGGTCCCCCTTGTGATCACAGGATGGCTGTTTGTGCTTCCAGGCCTTAGAGACAGATATGACAATATCAGCGTGTGTGTTTCATTTCATATCAGTAAGGAAACTTTCCTCAGAAGTCCCTAGTGGATTTCCTGTCATGTTTTGTTGGCCCAAATTTTGTCAAATACCCATACTTAAAAGAGTCATTGAAAGGGAAATGGGGGTTTTTATATCAATATATGATCCAAGACATAATCATATGGCTTTCTACCTTCCTATGCACTAGTATACGCTAGAATGAAGAATAATGGCTATTTCTGTGGGGAAAAAAAGAAAGAAACAAACAAGGTAAACCTGGCCATTTTTAATGTTTGTTAACATGAAAACAGATGCTAACCTTTTGATGGAGAGCTCATTTCAGTAAGCTTTCCTAATACTCCTCCCACCAAGTGAGGCAATCCAGTTAGGAGAGTGAATTTATTTGAGTGTTATCAGCATCGTTTGACAGCAAAACCAACAACAAAAAAATGGTTGTAAATTGTGCAGCAGATGCCATCATTAACATGCCCTCCACCACATGTACATACTCTATTACAGGAAAGTAACTTTTTTTTTTTTCACAGACAGGGTCTTGCTCTGTCACCCAATCTGGAGTTCAGTGGCATGATCTTACTCACTGTAACCTCAAACTCCTGGCCTCAAGCAATCCTCTCTCCTTGGCCTCCCAAAGCACCAGGATTACAGGCATGAGCCATAGTGCTCGGTCAAAACTAACTTTTCTACATAAGAAAATTTAACTGACCTGAATTTGAGTTACTGCCACACAGACTTTGAAGATAAGGTAAGAGGATCCAATAATAAAATTACTCTGTATCCCAAATGTTTCCTGTATGGCTGTAACCTGCCAGGCATTCTGAAGACCAAGTTGCTTTCAGTCTCCTTAAGGTGGAGAGGCCTCTGGTGTTGTTATTATTATGTTATTTCTTTTAAGCCAGCTACTAAGTCCATAGATTTGTCAGACAAAATACTACCACCAGAGATTAAGGGATATTATATTTTAGAATTAATATGTTCTGCCTCTGTGAATAGCACAAAGTTTGATAGCTGGGTCTTGGTAAACATTTATAAAGACATAAATAAGCCATTCGTAACTTCAAATTGCAACCATTTTGAAAAACTTGAAAGCTGTTTCATAAAGGAAATGCCAAATTTATTGCAAGTCAGTACAAAAGGAAACATTGTGTATTGAATATGTTTCGCAGACCCAAATAGTTAGTAGGCTATCCAGGTTTAAAATAATAGCTTGATGTTTTTGTACAATTTTATTTTGATTGCTGGCTATCTATGAAGCTAATAGAAAATCAAATAAGACTTTGTGGAACCTACGGGTTTCAGATTCTTCTGCTGAATGACAAACAGAAAAAAAATAAGAGAAAGAGAAAAAAGAGAAAAAATGAAATATAAAGGAAGTGACATGAGAATTGCAGATAGTAGTTGGCTATTTTCCTTCTGGCTACAGTGTTTAAAAGACAATCTATCTTCTATAGTTTTATAGATTTCATTTGCAATGTACAAAAGTGATATGGTATTATTAGGCAAGCAAGTAAACTGTTACATATATCACATGCGGTACAAGAGTCTGCTTTTTCTATTACATAAATATGTATCTTGAGTAAAATCTGGTAACAAATTAGATATTGGCCCCAAAGTATCTTCATTATTCAGATCACATCAATAAAATGAAATGTTTGGTTTTGCCATGAGTCCTTATTCAGATGTTATTTGTACTCTGATGACTTGCTGAAGTGAAACTAGGATGGGTGTTCAAGATTTATCTTTCTGGTTTACCTCATGAACTGTGGAACATATGGCATCTCCCTGGCTTGAGAGGGAAGAGTCCCTTTTCCTAGCTCCCTAATACAGTATTTTTTTCTATGGGATCTTTGCCAACTCAAAGAAGTTTAAACTGATCTGTGTGCAAGGCTGAGGTTAAACTAAATTTTTGTAATAGCTTAACTTTTTTTGTTCTTGTTGTTTTTTTTTTTTTTCTTGTGAGAGGGAAAGGAAAGATGGTCAGAAGAAGATCATAAGCAAATTGATTATCTTAAAAACTCAATGACCATCCCTGTGATTTTTGGGGCACACTATGTCAGTACTAATTAGAATCTATTGTCCTGGGTCTTCTGAGATAGAAGAATAGGAGATTTTAGCATGTGGTCACCTTATGCATCATTACTGTGCTAAAACAGCTTTAAAATCAAAGTGAGATGGAGGTTCTCGACGGTGTTAAGCCCCAAGATAAGAGGGATGAAACAGTAAAGAACCAAAGGGTTAATTAAGGGGAAGCTGGCCTTTTTTCACTCCCTAGTAAACTTTCCTCACTCCCATTTTCGTCCTCCCCCATTCCTACTCTGCATTCTGCTGAGGCAAAACCATCCATCATTTCTTGCCTGTCTGCTTCCCAAATCTAGTCACAGGTGATCAGGATACGCTCTTTTTGTGAACGGCAGCACTATGAGCCTAGGAGAGCAGATGGACAGCTCAGTTTGAATAAAATGTCATGCTAACCATAGAGCTTGACCCCGTCACCTGCGAGAATGACTGGTCGTAGACACAGCTGCTGCAGTTCATCTAAAGTTAAACCAAGATCTCTTCTTGATCTTAATCTTTGCAGTAAAATTTGAAGTTAAAAAAGACAATGAGAGATACGTTACTTTGATTTAAATTCTACCTGGTATGATGTTCTAAAACGGTTCTCTAACAGCTTCACAGCCACCTGTGAATAGCTTCTCAGGGAAGGTTTTACATCTCTATGTATAGATCCCCATCATTTTTGGCACTAAGTAACTCTTATCTCCAATTTTTACATTTGTGCCAAATACACTATTATCCTCCAAGTTTCCTAAATGAACACATTTGTTATTCCTTCTTCTCTTTCACTTGGTATATGCATATTTACTAAGTTTGAACAATCATTCTTTACAAGCTCCCTTATAGGTATAACTTCCTCCCCATTCTCACTGCAGCACTGAGGCATTGGCCCCTACTTGCAGGTGCCATGCCCTTCATACTGATCTTTGACTCTGGTCTCCTTTTGCTCTAGCTCATTTGCTCATAGATTAGGTGCAATGCCTCATATTTGAAAATGTCAAAATCCTGATCAGCAAGAGATACGTTGTGGGTTTCCTTGTCTGGTTTTATGAAAGATTCTGTGGTGACAATGGTCAAGTTATATAATCTTGGTGCCCCGGTTTCCTTACTGTTATCTGAGTTAATGCTCTACCTTAAAGAGTTACTATAAGGATATTGAGGAGACTATTTAAAGTATCTGTGATGCGGGAAGCACTCTATGTGTTTGCTATTTTTGTTATATGTTATCAGGAAAAAAATCCATTTTTATGCTTACTGTTTAAAAGTCTGGCAGTTTTGTCCTGAGCATATAAATTCTTCAGTCTTATTGTACAGGCCTTCTATTAAATTGTCCTTCCTTGCTTACTTATCCTCAGTCTTTTCATTATCTAGGGCAAACCTTCAGCCAGAGTCTCTACTTTCCCACAGAAACTCAATACTAAATTCCAACTTAGTGAATGTTACCCCTTATTTAGAAATCCACCCCCCCTTTTTTATAATTGGACTTTGCCTCAACTACTTCATACAATATTTTTAGATGAATTCACCCCACAGTGATATTTATATCATTCCACAATCTTCAAAAAAAATTAAGAGTACAATTTGTGCTCTAGTCCCTTCTGCTGACATATTTGTAATAGATTTGCTCTCTAATTTTTACATTTATATAGAGGTCTTCTCAAAGGGGTTAAAAGTTCTGTGGAGGTGGAAACCACACCTTCCATCTTCTTTTCTAAATCTACAGTGCCTGGGATAGTGAAGTACATAGTAAGTAATTAATAAACACTTGTCTAATTTATTTGAGTAATGGTTTGAAAATTTTCCACCTAGATTCCTTTGTATATACATTCTTGGAAAAAGTCCAGGACAAAGAAAAAATAAAATTGTAATTCATTTTTGTAGTTAGCCTTTTGCAGCTTAAAATAGCTAATTAAAAATAAAATTCCCTACTTAAGAAACTGGCAAACTAGAGAGTACAGTTTTGTCAAGACAAGAAGGTTTTAGAAGATTCTTTTTAACCTTGCATGAGGATCATTTTCCTTTTTTCTTTTGTAGTCCTCAACCTCTTGTCTGATCCACCCTTTTTTCCAAATTTTGTAAGTAAATCCTACAAAATTGTACACAATGGCATCTTTTCTCAACTTCCAAGTTCATGCAATTCATTCTCTGCAGCCAAGTTATATGGTCCCCTTTTCTGTTCCTTGAACACACCAGGCTCTGTGCAGCTACTTCAAGACGACTGCATTTGCTATTCTGTTTGGAATGTTCTTCCTCTGCTTCCTCTTCTGTGTCTTTACATCCCTCAGCCTAAATTCCAAGGTACCTCCTCAGGGATCACTTTCCTGACCACCTTGTTCAAAGGAAGGTCTTGACTCCTTCCCATCACCTTCTATCACATCACCCTGCTTATTTTCTTTGTGGCACCAACCACAGCCTGAAATCATCATATCTGCTTTTGGCTCACTTCTTTGTTGCTGTCTTTCTTCATTGGTGTGTACGTTCTGCAATGCCTGGGTCTTTAGTCTCTGTGTTTATAACATTATTTCTATCCTTATAAGAGCCCCTGAAATAGAGTGGGTACTCGCCTAATTACTGAATGAATAATAAGCTGATAGTTTAAGCTATGAAATATATGTATTATCAATTAAGGTATAAAGTAAATATTCTTAAAAGGGAGTGTAGTATGGTGGGAATATGAAAAGCTGGTCGCTTATGAATTCTCCTGAGAATAAAGGAGTTTGGAGTGAAGTTAGTCTCATATAATAACCCAATTACTTTGATAAAGCAGGGTTTCATTTCTCTCCAGCTGTGAAAGGACTAATGGATCCTGGGTATATGTGTTTTCCTTCCATGCGTTTCCTGTCTATTGTATAACAGATGAAATGAAGAGAATTATTTTAATAGCTGCTAATGTTTTTAAGCAAAAGTAAAATATGTATTGCCCTCAAAGCTTGCCAGGATTTCTGACTCACTCTGCCAGTCAGTGTGGAGAGGAAATAAAATTTACCTCTACAATTTCTGCAGACTCACTTAGATGTGGAAACAAAACAATGTCTCAGTTTATAGTACAAGAATTTATGTGATGACATATAGTATATAAATTACATACATTTACTAATCTAGAGGAACTGCTATACTTCTTTCTCTAACAACTGTATATCATCATTCTTTAATTTACTGCTGATTATTACTATCCATGTTTATCACCTGCTGTCAGTTCTCCAATTTTCTAAGTATTCAGTTCTTACTCCCCAACAATAGTTTAATACTTATTCTTTTCTCCATATGTTGGCTGATGCTGTTCCCTATGCCCAGATTAACAATTTTATGTCAAGGTCTGGTCCAAATCCTACATCCTCTGTGAGTTTTTCTTCTCTAATCTTACTATTTTTTGTATTTTTTACTTGTGTCCTTATCATTTGCTATATAAGAGTTTTCTCCTTTTTTTATAAGCTATGGTTGTTCTCTCTCTTTAAGTGTATGGTTCTCTAGGAAGAAGTCCCCCCAGGCATTTCTTTCTCAATTCTCACCATTCCTAGCACTCTCTGACCCTGTCTGAGCAATGCCCGAGCACGGTCATGTGAAGATGCTTAGTAAATGCCTGCTAAATTAAAATGAGTTATAAGAGGGCATGGAAAGACTGGAATATAGAAATCTACAGTGTCTAGTAAAGCTCAATTAGGTCTCTGTTTTTTTCCCACACTAAATCTTTGAAGTGAATTTCCAAGATGTTATAGAAGGAATCTTTTGTCTCCTTTTCCTCTTCTTGTAGTATTGCAGGTGTCAATAAGATTGATGAAAGGGCAATAGCCTGTGATGGAAATAGAGCAAAATTTTAGATATTAGGCAATTGAAATTATCCTTTTGATTTTCGTATTGTGATTCTCCAGAGAAACAGAGCCAATAGAAGATAGATAGACAGACAGATAGATAGATATACAGATAAGATTTGTTATGAGGTACTGGTTCACACATGTATGGAGGTTAAAAAATCATGATCTCATATCTGCAAGGTGTAGGCCTACGACCCAGGAAAGCAGGTCATGTATTTATTCATTTTTTTTTCTTTTTTATTGGGGGAAAACTACAAAGCATTTACAGTATAATGTTTACAGTCACAATTTATAGTGAGCTGATCTCCCAAAATATATTACCACTCAAGTTGACCTATCTTGTTACATTCAAAAATCTACTC